>CANYBF011114011.1:0-12541 GCA_948192965.1 Dalechampia spathulata
CTTAAGGTGCCGTGCGAAGGAATTGCTACCCAAAGGACAAATGGTTCTAAGTTTCATAGGGAGGGATACCGATGATCCCATTAAAAGTGACTCTGTCAAGTTCTGGGATCTGATAACTCAACAATTTCTTCAATTGTCATCTCAAGTAAGTCGATCCATTCTTTACTTTTACTTTAAATTTCGTTTCTTTCAGTTGATAGATTAAACTAGAGTATTTTATTATTCATATTGATAGATTTAAGTTTCAGGGATTCATCAAAGAGGCTGACATTGATTCATTCAATGTACCATTCTACCACCCTTACTGTGAAGAAGTAAAATCCATAGTGGAAGAAGAGGGTTTCTTTGAAATTGACAGTTTTAGAACTTTCAGGCAGAATTGGTATCCAAGTGACCATGAAGACGTTTTCGACAGGCAAACAAATGGGCAAAAAGTAGCAGATTGTATGAGGGCAGTTTTAGAATCTTGTATTGCAGGTCATTTTGGAGAGGATATAATTGATGAATTATTTGCAAGGTATGCAAGGAGTGTTGGTGAGCATTTAGCCATGGAGAATACCCAATACACTATTTTAGTGTTGTCAATGAGCAACAAGCCGTAAAAGTGGTCATGCTTTTACACTTGGATGCTTGTCAAATTACAGTTGATGCGTCAGGAAAATAACATCCAGTGATGACCTCATAAATGACAACACATGTTTATACATGTGATACTCCTAAAACCACATCTTAGTCGTTCAAATATCTGATTGAATGATTACTTTTGCTTCTCTCTGCAGTGAAATCATTTGACACGTAGCAGGGTGGTCAATGAACAAGCAATGACACAGGAAACACATCCCAATTCTATTGATTATTTTGTACCTCATAATTCCCTTATAAATACAAGTTTATAATTGATCAAATTAATCAAATCAAATAAACAACTTTGATTCAGCTTGAAAATTTTGTTACAAAAACCAAACCGGGTCCAATTGTAAGAGTCATTTTCTTGTCCCCTTTTTTCGGGATATCTTCTACTGCTTTCTGTTTTTCACGGGCTCCCGCATCTGGCTTAATTTTTGTTCTGGGCTTGGACTGGATTTTGTTGGACCATAGGATTGAGGGTGCATTTTGGGTCTGGTTCAGAGTGAGATGGCCCAACTTCTTACATCCTAGACCGGATCTTGTTTTAGACCGAGAAGTGCTATGATCTTTGATACCAGAGTTGAAGTGAGATTGGAACCTCAATCCAATCCTAAGATGTTATTGGAGGAGTTTGTCGGACTGGACCGCAAAATTTGTAGACTGAACGCGTAGGCTTGCTTCTGGATCCACCACCACCAAAATGCCCCGCAATTTATCAATTGATGGATTTCCAATTATAAGGGTCATTTTCTTGTCCCTTTTTCCGGATGTGGGATTTCTTCTACTGCCCTCTGTTTTTCACGGGCTTCTGCATCCTTCAACAGAAAGTTGTTACCAGCATTGAAACTACGCTGAATTGGAGCTTCATTCTTCACATATGCATCAATCAGTTTGACAATGGACAATACCAAGAACTTATAGGTGTTGAACGGAGATTTATATGTCAGGATTCGGCAAAAAGCAGAACATTAATATCACAGAGATAACTTGAGTGGGAGGGAACCATTCATACAAAAGGTGAAAAGTCGATGTCCACCTCAGGCTGAGATCTTTCTTCTTTGCCATCTGAACTCAGATCAAGCTTTTCCATCCACTGGCCTTTTTTATTATCATGCATGAACAGACTTAAATTCAGTAGACAGCTTCCCTGCGTATGATTTCAAGCACCAATGGTTGAGATTCTGCTTCTGTATTTACCACAAAGGAAAAATTAACGCTCACAAGCAGCAGAGAAAGTTCATAGCGTCCACGGAATTCATAAGAAAATAGCTAAACTTACAATTCTAGCACCCGATGAAAAAAGAAGAATGGACCAACAGCTTCATATGCGAAGCTGTCAAATCTGATAATCCTCGTACACAGAATTTAAAGTAACAGTTTAGGAAGTGCAGTGAAACTAATGATAGAAATACTGAATGAGAACATTAATGAGCAACACTTTGACGTTTAAAGTGTTCTACCTGCGAAAGCTTTGACTTGGAAAAATCCATCAGGTGAATTAGTTGTCCAGTTTTCTAATGAAATTTCATGTCATCAACAAATATAGTGAGAATATCGGCAATTCTGTACCAATCTGTTCCAGTTCTCTTCTGGAGTTTGGCTTTCAGCAGAGGACAGTCCTTGATGCTGAGAAACGACAAGGAAGAAGGCAGTTCCTCTGGCAAGTGACGGAGCCTTTTGCAGCAGTTAATTTCCAGCTTTTCAAGAGACGTCAGTTGTTGAAGTCCCACTGGGTCTAGATATCTGATAGGCAGCCTGCTGATGCGAAGTTCAATAAGACACTTCGGAAGTAGCCCCTCCTCAGGGAATGATTCAATATCTGCACATCCACCTTCAATCTCGAACTGAGTAAGGGCTACAAGTTCCTTCAGCTTCCATTCTTTCCTGGAAGTGATTTTGTCACAAGATTTGATGCAAAGTAGATTAAGGCTCTCAGGCAAGCCTTCTGCAGGAAGTGATGTAAGTTCTTCACACTTGCTTATAAACATCGACTGGAGAGACTTAAGGCGGTGCATTTGTTCAGGTAGAGACCGAAGTTTATTGCAATTAGAGATGATGATTGATGTCAAATTAGGAGCAGAAAATCCCCCTTCAGGAAAAGATCTCAAGTTAGGACAATCCCTGATTTCCAAGGATTCAAGTGCCTCAACAGCATTACAAGCCAGTTCCTTCTCAATTGAGAAAGAGCTTAGATTCATGCAGCCCCAGAGACAAAGAACTTGAAGCTTTGGGAATAAGTTTAAAGGGAAGGAGTCGAGAGATTCACAGCTGTTGCCTAGGGAGAAATGTTCAAGGCCTGCACATTCACGCACCATTTCTGAAGAGGAAGGAAACTTCAACTTCATGCAGTTTCGTATGTGCAGCGTTTTCAAAGAAGTAGTGCGAGCACCTTTAGCAAAAGAGATGTAAGAAAAATCACAATCAATAATATACAAATGAAGAATAGATGGGTTTGTGCTGAGAATTTTGAAAGGCAAGAACTTTAAGTTGTCGCATCCTTCAATTACGAGGCTATGCAAGTCTGTTGGCAACTTCTCCAATTGTGCAACGGTTGAAACTTTCAAGATGCCAGGGGAAAAGTAGTGGTGGTATCCTGTTTCATCTTCGCTGTTAATTGACTCAGCCTCATCATCTGAAATTCTTGTGCTTTTGGAAGTTTGTGGAGATGACTCTAAAGCAACATCATGTGAAGTGCTGGCCTGGGTGGTCTCGGAAGCAACTTCTTGTGAAAGGACTAAAGTATGTAATTTCTCCGATAGTGTGTCATGCAAATGTTCTGATCTCTGAGGGGAAGAATTTGAGGCCTTGGCAGCATCTCCTTCTATAATCTCTGAGACTGTTTTCACTATTAAGGGTGCACTATGAAGAGAAACTTCCTGCTTAAGGCTAGATTTGTCATTTTCATCTGAGTTGATGGCCAAGGCATCTTTATCTTTATATCTTCGCCCTATTGAGAATTTGAGATGTTACATTAGCGTGATCCACTGGAAAGAGTAAGAAAGTTAACTAGCTTTGCAAAGACCGGACATTGGGGGTTAGGGGTGGGGATGCCCCCAGACTTGATCTAAAAATTTAAAATCAAATGACCATAAAAGGTCTAAACCTTCTAATTTGACAAAATTTATCCTACTATATCCTTTTTGCTTGATTGATCCTTTAGAAGTAAATGTATCGTGTTCTATACACTTGTCAAATTCAATCAAAATTGAAACAAGTGGCATATGGCAAATAAAAAAGAAAACCTTCTATAAGACCATGCCATATAAATTGAACTCGATAACTAACCCTGTAAAAGAGGACACAACTTTCGATTTGAAAGGTATTCTTGGATTCAATTTAAGATGGCAAACAATGAGAAGTCAGCATCATGCAACTCAAGCTTATGATATTCCTTGGGAGGTTCAGAGCATTATTGAAGAGATTTAAGTAGATGTTATGCTAGTTCTGTAACACATATTAGTAGAAACTCAAACAAGGTTGCCGATTGGCTATCCAAATCTTCGTTTCTTATTATCAGTAGAGGCAATTTAGCCAATTGTCCAACTGAACTGGCTTGCTTAATAGCAGTGGATGTAATCTTTTCTAATCAGTAATGAATTTTCATTCTCAGTTCACAAAAAAAAAAAAAAAAAGCATCATGCAAATCTTTAAGTTTCCGACTCAATAAATCCAAGGAGGGCCCTCTATAATATCTATCTCATTTGAGAATAAAAGCAAAAATGAGCAAGAAAGACTTGAATATTAGATAATAAGGCCACTGTCAATTGAAGAGACCCTTAGCTAAATAGTCTTCAGCTGGTCTCTAATAGTAGGAAATGTGGTACCTTTGAGAAGAGTACCGCAGATACCACACCTGTAATCATCCGGATACCCTGAAAGGACCTCACCACATACAGGACATCTTGCCAACCGGATATTTTTCTCCCGTTGTTCTGTATAAAATTCTATCAACTCAGAAGACTGCAAAGCACTATGATGTGGAGAGCTGGTTTGGGTGGCCTGAGAAGGAACTTTATGCCAAAGGATTGGAGCAATAACCGTCGAACGTAATTCCTCCAACTGCGTGTCAAGTATATGTTCAGGGTAAACGTTAAGTGCCTCTGCTTGGTCATCTACTTCATTTCTCATGGTTGTGGTTTTACTCATAGATAGAGTTGATTGTGAAGCAACTTCCTGTGGAGAGCTTGACATCTGAGTTTTATGTGGCATTTTCTTTAGTTCTGCCACATCTAAAGCCATTGAACTCTGAGGGGAAGAATCGAAGGCCTCGGTCCGATCAACATTTTCTTGCAGAGAACATTCTTGCTTGAGGCTACAAACCTCATTTGCATCTGAGTTGGATGGCAAGGCATATCTATCACCACATCTTGGCTCTACCCTCTTGCCATCTATTGAAATGTTGCATGGGGATGAAGTCACTGGAAGACCGAGAAATTTAACAAGCTCTAAACATTCAGAAATGACCAATTTATTCAGAGAAGGACAGCGCTTAGGCATGTGACCCTTCAAATTAGGACAATTGGTTATATAAAGCTCTTGAAGAGAAGGGAATCCTCCATCTTCGGTTTCATGCATTTCCCATTCCTCCCACTTCAACATCTCGTCAAATTTCAGAATCTGCAGGGATCTAAATGGCCTTTGTCCACCGTAGACCTCTGGACCTATTTTTGTGATTCCATGGAGCCCTTTGACTTCGAGGAATTGAAGAAACGTTAGCTGTCCTACTGGTGGCAAACGCAAGCAATTTTTGCAGTTGCTTAGCCTTAGAAATACCATTTTTGAGAATGAAGGAAACCCCAACCAATATGGGAACTTTTTGCCACCGTAAGATTCAATGACAAGTCTGTTCAACGTTTCCGGAGGTACGAGATATTCAAGTACATCTTCATCCCCATCTGGATCATCGCTTTCACCGGTCCATTTCAACTCCAGCTCATCAATGCCCTTCATTTCTTCCAAATTGAATCCAAATGCTCCTTTTTCAGACCGCAAGATCTCCAACTTCGAAATGGACAATGCTCCTCGAAGATTAGAGAGCCTTGGCAACTCCATAATTTTAGAACCTCCTTGGCTCAAAATAAAGTTAGTCAAGGTCTGCAGATTTGTTAATCTACTCATACCCAAGGGCATCTCCAGCACACCACTTTCACTAATTAGAAGATGAAGCAAGTTAACAAGCTTCCATAAGTCTTCTGGTAACTTGTTGAGAAGTTGACAGTAAGATAAATCCAAGGACTGCAAATTGTACAGGGAAGTTATTGATCTAGGCAGGCTCTTCAGGGTTGTGTAAGAAAGGTCAAGGTAACGTAGGTGTTTTAACTTGCCTATTGAATTAGGCACTTGAGTAATGTCATCAAAAGGCAAGGACAACACTCGCAGTCGAGGGAAATTCGCAAATAAATTCTGCAATTCCTCATCAGTTAGGTGGCCATGTTCATTATCTGACAGGAAATTAATATGAAGGAAAGTCCTCAAGCTCTTGGCTTTAGAAATGAGTCTCATAAATTCAACAGATACATCATGTTTAGAGTATGACAGATATCGAACCCTTTCTGACACAGTCAACACACTGCTAGAGTGACCTAATCTAACCAAAGGTAGTTTAGACGCAAGATCTTTAATAAGATCATCCATCACAAAACAGGATGACTGAGTAGATGAGCGCCGGAAAAATGACATCTGAAGTAGATCATGGAAATAGTTTTCAACTGCATCTTCTTCTGTTTTAATTTTACCTCGTGACAGGAAACCTTCCGCCATCCACAAACGTACTAGCTTCTCCTTCTCAAATTCATGAAATCTGGGAAATAGCGAACAGTAGGCAACGCATCGTTTCAAATTTGCAGGAAGGTTATAATAGCACAGCTCCAAAGATTGAAGCCTAAAAGTATCGTCCATACCCCATGAAATGTCATTCAATATGTATCGACATTCTGGAACAGATTTGAAGCGCAAGAGATAGCCAAGTCTTATTGCGGCTAAAGGCAAGCCCCGGCACTTTTTTGTAATTTCGTTTCTAATATTGGGGAGGTCAAAACGTGAATCTGCGATTTGAGCACACCTGGCAAACAAGGCCCAGATGTGTCCGTCATCTAAATTTTTCAGATCATAAGATGTAGGGGTAGCCATCATGGATGAGACAGAATGCCAGCGTGTGGTTACTAAAATCTTACATCCCCTTGCTACGGCTGTTAAAAGCTCTCGTAATGTGCTCCAAGTCCCCAAGGAATCCACCCCAACATCATCTAGTACCAAAAGAAATCTCTTCCCCAACGAGCAGTCTTTCAGCATGTTCTGAACTTGACTTAAATCGTGGCTCTTAGACATGTGCCCAGTTACGGCAACAAGAATCGACTTCATGACAGCAAAAGAATCGAGATTGTAACCGGCGTAAACCCAGGCTCTTTGGTCGAAATGACACTTCACTCTTACATCATTGAATACAAGCTGAGCAAGGGTGGTCTTTCCCAGTCCAGTCATACCGTTAATGGAAATCACAGATATTTCATCACCACGGTTCACATCATCTGAGAGCAAGAAATTAACAATTTGCTCTTTATCTTCGTCTCTTCCGACAACAAGACCATCTACAGATGCTTCTGTAGAAGAAGGGAATGTTACAAATTCTTCATCTGCCGCACCTTCATTCCTCTTCGTACTTGATCTCTCTAGACCAAGTTTAGCCGCTTGATGCTTCAAGTCTTTTAATTCTGTAATGATCGAATTGATCTTCAGCTTCATAGGATTACCAGTGGATGTGGAAGTAGATGGCATCAGAGTAGGAATCAAATTTCGTATCTGCATCCAAGTCGTCTGCCGCTGGGATTTGGCAACCGGTTCGTGTTGAGCATCATCAATAGTGATCTCATCCACCAAGTCATCAAGATCATAGACAGCATCATGAAGCTTACAAAGCCAGTAAAATACATCGTCAAATTGGTTATACTCTGCGTCAACAAGAAAACAGTAGACTGCAGATAATTTTTCTCTCAAACTTTTAAAAAGACCAACATTTTCAACATATTTGGATGAGTTGTGATCGAGCCACTCCAAGAGGGGTTCAATGAGATCAGAGAGAGCTGGTTCTGTAACAAAGGTAGGTTTCATTTTTTGAGGGGCGGAAGAATTGATGGAGAAGATAAAATCCAAATGGGTAGACTTGAAGAAAGGACGATTTGAAGAAGAAAACTCAAATGAAATTTTAGCAGGTGAAACAGTGCTTCCTTACCCATCCACCAAACATTATTAATAAAAATAATCGCAAAATACAGAAATCATAATCTTTCTTGTTCTCTGACTCTTTCTTGTTCTTCAGCCGGCCAAAATCATAAGAAAAGAAAGTAAGATCTGAAGAAGAAAAGTCAAATGAAATTTTAGCAGGCGAAACAGTGATTCCTTATCCATCCACCAAACATTATTAACAAAAATAATCGCAAAATGCAGAAATCATTATCTTTCTTGTTTTATGACTCTTTCTTGTTCTTCTGCCGCCCAAAATCATAAAAAAAGAAAGTAAGAATGGAAGAAGAGAAGTCAACTGAATTAGCAGGTTAAACAGTGCTTCCTTACCCATCCCCCAAACATTATTAATAAAAATAATCGCAAAATGCAGAAATCATAATCTTTCTTGTTTTATGACTCTTTCTTGTTCTTCAGCCGCCCAAAATCATAAAAAGAGAAAGCAAGAATTGAAGAAGAGAAGTCAACTGAATTAGCAGGTTAAACAGTGCTTCCTTACCCATCCCCCAAACATGATTAATAAAAATAATCGCAAAATGCAGAAATCATAATCTTTCTTGTTTTATGACTCTTTCTTGTTCTTCTGCCGCCCAAAATCATAAGACAAGAACGTAAGATTTGATGAAGAAAAGTCAACTGAAATTTTAGCAGGTGAAACAGTTCTTTCTTACCCAGCCATCAAACATTATTAATAAAAATACTTGCAAAATGCAGAAATCATTTTCGAAAAATGATTAATAGCAGATCTGTCTGAACTGAATCCTATTTTCGAAAAATAAAAGATGCCCGGAGTTGTGGCGATACTGGTAATCCCACTTATAGGAGCTGCTCTTGGAAGGCTGCTCACCTTGTTAGCTTCACACGACTTCCTGCAGTTATTCAAGAAACGGGGATTGGAGCTTAAACACTTGACAGAGCTGAAATTTTTGCTTCTCGTTATTACTGCAGTGCTGACTGATGCGGAGGAGAAGGAAATCACCAACCCATCTGTGAACCTGTGGATTGATGAGCTTAAAGATGCTGTTTATGAGGCTGAGGATGTGCTTGATGAGATCTCCACCACTACAAATCAGGCTTCCAACTCTGACCTCAGGAAGAAAGTGGAAGGTGTTATTTCCCGCCTTAAATCGATAGCCGAACACAAAGATGTCCTTGGACTAAAAGGAAGGGAAAGGAGAACCTCTTCAACTTTTCCGACGAGTTCTTTGGTGAGCGAACCTGAAATTCTCGGTAGAGAAGATGACAGAAGAGCAATTCTTAAGTTTTTATTGCCAGATGGTGGAAATGAGAAGGAAATCACCAACCCATCTGTGAACCTGTGGATTGATGAGCTTAAAGATGCTGTTTATGAGGCTGGGGATGTGCTTGATGAGATCTCCACCACTACAAATCAGGCTTCCAACTCTGACCTCAGGAAGAAAGTGGAAGGTGTTATTTCCCGCCTTAAATCAATAGCCGAACACAAAGATGTCCTTGGACTAAAAGGAAGGGGAAGGAGAACCTCTTCAACGTTTCCGACGAGTTCTTTGGTGAGCGAACCTGAAATTCTCGGTAGAGAAGATGACAGAAGAGCAATTCTTAAGTTTTTATTGCCAGATGGTGGAAATGAGAATGAAATCTTGATGAATAGCAGTAACATTTCTGTAGAGATTCCTAACCGTCCTGCAGACGAAGAGCGAGAACCTGTGCTGAATGAGAATGGGTATGGGCCGTATCGCAATCCTGGGACTGTAGCTCCTAGAGAAGGTGGGGCACCGGTGAGTTCTCTACCACCGAGCGAAAATGATGCGATTTTTGTAGTCAATGAGGATGAAGTCGCGGCTGCAAATAGGAATGAAGCCCCTGCAGATGATGTTGAAATTATGTCGGTGGATGGTAATGGAACCGTAACGGCAAGGGAAAACAGAGTCCCTTGGAATCAGGATGAAGTTGGAGCAGAAGGAAATCAACGTGACCGGAAGGAAATCTCAGTCATTGCTATTATTGGGATGCCAGGAGTTGGGAAAACAACTCTTGCTCAAGATCTATTCAATAGGGTGAAAAACAAATTTCACCTGACAGCATGGGTTCATGTATCAGAGGAATTTGATCTTCTTGAAGCAACCAAGGTTATTCATGATAACATAACTTCTTGTAACCGCCGACAATTACCCCGAACTGTAGATTTCAGTACTCTCCAAGTCAGGATACAAGAGGCTTCAAAGGGAAAAAAAGTTCTTCTTGTTTTAGATGATGTTTGGAATGAAAATTTTGAAGATTTGGATGCTCTGAAGAGGCCATTTCGAGATGTGGCCTCGGGAAGTGTAATTATTTTGACAAGTCGTAATGCTGGTGTTGCATCAATAACGCATGCTGTTCATATTCATTCTCTATCTTATTTATCTGATGATGATTGTTGGTCCTTGTTTATGAAGCATGCGGGTAAGAATGGAGAGGATTATGAAAATCCAGAAATAAAAGGAAGGATTGTGAAGAAATGCAAGGGTTTACCTTTAGCTGCAAAAACATTTGGTGCACTCCTGAAGACAAAAGCAGAAATTGATGAATGGAACGATGTTCTGAATAGTAAACTACGCGACATTCCAAGTGATAAATGCAACATTCTTCCAATTTTGAGATTGAGTTATTATCACCTTCCTTTCCATCTCAAATGTTGCTTTGCTTTTTGTTCCATTTTTCCAAAGGGCTATCAAATTGAAAAGGGGAACTTGGTTCGTTTATGGATGGCACAAGGGTTGGTGATGCAGCAGAAAAATAAAAGAAGAGAAGAGGTGGGTGATGAATACTTCCGGGAGCTACTATCGAGGTCATTCTTTCAACAGTTTGGTAGGCAAGACAAACCATATTTCATGATGCATGACCTTTTCAACGATTTGGCTAGAGATGTTGCAGGGGAATTTTGTTTCAACTTCGAAGATGGCATCCAAAATGATATTGCAGAAAAAATTCGCCATTTTTCATTCCTTGCAGAGGAATATGAAGTTCCTGAAAAGTTTGATTCCTTCAAGTTTGCTAATCATTTGCGAACTTTCCTGCCACTGAAGTTGATATCTTCCCAGCAGGTTTGTGTTCTGAGTGATTCTGCTTTGAAAAGCTTACTAAAAGCATCAAATCATTTGCGTGTTATATCATTGTCGCCTTATGCAATCCATAAATTAGATGATTCTATTGGCAGTCTAAAGTATCTTCGCTACCTAGATCTTTCTCGCAGTTTAATCAAATTCTTGCCTGAATCCGTTAGTTCGTTATACAAATTGGAGACTTTATTGTTGCTGGAATGTCGTCAGCTTACTGATTTGCCTAAACAGATGAAGAAACTTGCCAATTTACAGCACCTTAACATTCAAAAAACCAAACTAAACAGGATGCCAGAGAAAATTGGTAGGCTGAAGAATCTCCATGTGTTGACTGATTTTGTAGTGGGGGATACTGGTTCTACCATTAGCGAGTTGAAAGAACTTTCTGATCTTGGAGGAGCACTTTCCATACTGAACCTGGAGAAGGTTGACAGGAAACACGCTGATGTTGCTAATTTGAAGGGGAAGAAGTACCTTACCGAGTTAGTTTTCCAATGGACCAATGGGATTCATGATAATGTCCATAATAATGAAGGAGTGCTTGCTGCTTTAGAGCCTGGTAAGAATTTGAAGAAGCTCAGTATAAAAAATTATGGCGGCAGGACATTCCAGACATGGTTGGGAGATGCTTCGTTCTCTAAAATGGTGTATTTGTGTCTTGATGGTTGTGAAAATTGTTCGTCCTTGCCTTCACTCGGGCAGCTTTCCTCTCTCAAAGAACTCTATATTGCCAACATGAAAAATGTAGCGACTGTGGATTCTCAATTCTGTGGAAGTACTGCTGCTTCACTCGATCCATTTAAATCCCTTGAAATTCTGAAGTTCGAAAACATGCCGATCTGGTCAACCTTCAACATTAAACACCTACTCCCCAGCCTCCAAAAGCTTCATTTGCACAACTGTCCAAAACTGACCAAATCACTACCAACACATCTTCCCTCCTTGGACAGACTTTATATCTCTCAATGTCCTGCTTTAGAGTTGGAATTCCTGGAAAAAGCCAAAGACAAATCATATGGGATGTTAAAGAATCTAGAAGTAAGGAGTAGCTGTAATTTTCTCCTCACCTTTTCATTTGACTGCACCACGAAGCTTGAAAATCTTACGATCCATGGCTTCGATAATCTTGAGAAGTTTCAGTATTCTTCTGATTGTCCGATAAGTCTTAAGTTTTTAGAGATTCAAGATTGTCCTAAACTTGAAATTTTTCCTGTGGCTGAAACCCTGTCCAATCTTCAATCATTGTCTGTCAAGAACTGTACGATCCCTCAAGCTGACTGGGGACTACATAACATGGAGAAACTTAATTGTTTGGAGATTGAAGGTAAGTGTGTGGGCGTGAAGTCATTTCCTGTCGAGGGTCTCTTACCTGTCAATCTCGATTCTCTTCGCATCAGTGGGTTTATAGACCTTTTATCATTCAGACGCGCGGCATTTGAGCACCTTACCCGTCTTGGAACACTGGAGATAGATGATTGTGGTAGTCTCAACTGCATATCACACGAGCAATTGCCATTATCGCTTACTTGTTTGACTATCAACGAGTGTCCTTCCCTGGAAAACCGGTGCAGACGGGGAGGGGAAGACTGGGACAAGCT
>CANYBF011114232.1:0-10933 GCA_948192965.1 Dalechampia spathulata
TATCATGGACTTCAATATATAGTTTAATACTCCAAGTAAAACAAGTTCATCCAAAACATTGTACTATATAATGAATAATGCCTTTATTAATGAAAAATGTATGGTACAAATACACATGATGCTCTAAAGCATACACTAACATGTCATGGCGTAGTGGTGCGTATGTGAATGTGTATTCAACATAGTATGTGTAATGGCATACGGTATGACATGCGTTATGGCATACGACGTGGCATAGTATATGACATGGCATCGCATATATGTATGCATGATAAGGCGTATCGATTGATTGAGCGTATTGGATTGCGTATTGGTGTACTTGGCATATTGGCATATTTATATGTATGTGTATACGAAATATAGTATGTTATGACATACGATATATGCATGGCATGTGACATGATGACATAGCATATTTAGGCAAATATACGAATAAAATAAAGGCCGGTGAAAGGGATCGAGGAAATTAGGGGGTACATACAAGATAGGGGGATTATTACAGATCGAATAATAAATCCTATCCTATTACAAAAAATTCCTCGCATACATGATTTCCCGGGTATTAAATAATTCCCCTTTTCCCCTCGAATTGTACGATCCAATATGTGCGATGGATTAATTATGCAAAATAAACAAATAAAATTCGTTAGTAGTGAATGAATTTTGGATTTAATTGACTAGTCCAATACCATTTAAAAGTACAAACCAAGAGTCAAAATCCAGCAATTATTAGGCAATAATTGAAATAATAAACATGAGCCGGATCGTGAAAATTCATTTTAATAAAAATAATTTTAAGCAAAATTATTTTTGTTTGATCATGGATGATTAATTAGGAGGACTATTATCACACAAAAATTACTGGAGATAGCCCTACGACCAATTAATTCCAATCCTTTCAAAAACCGCATTTTATCGTAAAAATTAATTTTGAGGCCAAAATTAATTACATGTAATTATTTTATGACTTTTTCAGAATATTTGAGCTACTGTAAAGCATCAAATACTACTGGATACGTCAAAAATATAGCAAAATACGGTCCAAAATATAGTTTTTCTGGAAAAACGTGAGGGATGTAAGCCACACATAGGCTGTGTGGCGCACATCAGAGGCCAATCTTCAAGAAAATTAAATCTGTTAGTACATAAATGATCTACAGACAAAAATACGCAACTTTAATGAAGACAGTACCTCATTTTGAGCATGAATCGACCTCCGGTTAAACAAACCAAACAATTAATTAAGCAATTAATTGAAATAAATGATTTTAAAGCCAAAATCAAGTAGATCTGGACAATATTTGACATATCTAGAACCCCAATTGCATGGAAAAGCTACTAGAGTTGCTGGAAAAATCTGATCGGAAAGCGGTTTGGGCGAAAACCGGGTTTTTCTGTGAAAACTGAGACCAGAAAAACCGAGACCTATGTACACTGCACATAGGCCAATGTGCGCCACACATAGGCTGTGTATGGCACACATGGGCACATGTGTAGCACACATGGCAGAGAAAATAGAAGAAAAATCAAAAAATTTTCAGCAGAAACCCTAGATCCAACCCCAATCTAGGTAGATCGGACCCGAAAATGAGTTTTCGCTTCTTGGATTTGCATCCAACTCAAGAAAAATAATTTTAAAGTTAAAATTATCTGTAAGGCATGAGAATGCCCTAAACATCACTGAATAGCCAGATTGGGTGAAAAATCGAGTGAAAATGGGAGAAAAATAGCATTTTCTGGAAATTTTTGGGGTGATGTGCGTAGCACATGACCCCATGTGCACCACACATAGGCTGTGTGTGGCACACATGAGGTGATGTGCGCAGCACATTCCTCATAGAATAGTGACAGAATCAAGAAAATCGAAGAAAAGAGGGAAATTTACCTTATTCCAGCAGCTTTTCTTCCTTGATCTAGCTTCCTTCCGTGCTTAGGGAGCCTAACTAAGCCAATTTTGTCTCTAAATCCTAAGGATTTAATTCAAAGGTTGCTTCTGGAGGAATTTTGGAGTCCATTTTACAGACCCCAAACTCTATATTTATAGAGCAATTTTTGGGCGTGGCAATTTTGTAATTTTCACCCGAATTTGAAAAATTCAAAGGCAATATGCACCACACATCATGTGATGTGCGCCACACATTGTCAATGTGCTGCGCACATCACCTTTTGACCCATCACGTGGGGCTTACTGTGGTTGCTTCGGGACGTGCACCTTGAGCCTATAAGTGTTATTCAACATGAGGAACAACTTTGTAGAACAAAGTTTTTCCAAATTCGGTCCCAAGAAGGCTCCCGACCAAACGTCTTTACTATACAACGTGTAGTGCACATAGGGTGATGTGCACCGCACATTGCATTTTTACCCTATGCACGTCGGCTCGTACGGGCAAAACCGGATGTATGTAATATGTCAACTGAAGTGTAATCGACATTCCGAGAAACTTTGAAGCTATAAGTTTTCTCAAATTCGGCCCCGAACACCGAGTTTCAGCTAATGGGTTTATTTTAGGGTTTGCGACCCCATTTTGGCCCAAAATGGCATTCGGCGTGCCAGAAGATCATATCTTGTGTAGGTATTAGTGAAAATGTGTTCTGTATGCATAGAACACTCGAAATAGGCCAAGTGGGGTGGTAGGCCCACATGTGCACTATTCATGATGAATAGTGCCCTGGTGGGCCCCACAGTATAAAAGGGCCTAGAATGTGGCAAACAGAATGCCAAGCATCTTGCCTTGAGTAAGGCAACATATGGGAAGTGTTTTGTGTGAAAAGAACACTCAGAATAGATTAGAGTGGGTAGCGGGCCCCACTAATGCTTGGCGGGTCCCATAACATAGTGGTCCCCGAATGTGGCATTTACAATGCCACAGAGGTATGCCTTGCGTAAGGCAATAGCAAAGTGTATTCTGTAAGCACAGAATACACAGAATAGGCTAATAGGGGTAGTGGGCCCCACTAATGTCTTAGGTGGGTCCCACAGCGTGGCAGACCCAGGGGATGACATTTTCGATGCTAAGTGTTGTGCCTTGCATAAGGCGACTGGAAAATGTATTATGTAAGTACAGAATACATAGAATAGGCTAATGGGGGGGAAGCGGGCCCCGCCTATGTACTATTCATAGTGAATAGTGACCTAGGCATATAATGCAATACTTTGCCTTCTATGTATTCTAACATGTGTAGGCAGGCGTGAAATGTATTCTGTAAGTACAGAATACACAGAATAGGTTATCAGGGGCAACGGGCCCCACTATTGCTTGGTGGGCCCAGGGGATGGCATTTGTGATGCCAAGCGCTACACCTTGCGTAAGGCAATTGGAAAATGTATTCTGTAAGTACAGAATACACAGAATAAGTTAATAGGGGCAGTGGGCCCCGCTATTGCCTTAAGTGGGCCCCCACCTGTGCACTATTCATGATGAATAGTGCTCAGGGCCAAAAATGTAATATCTTTGCATTTCAAGTGGTTTGCCTTACGTAGGCTACAGTGAAGTGTGTTCTGTATGTACAGAATACTCAAAATAGGTGGCGGATCCCGTCAGGTGCCATGGTGGGCCCCACCAGTTCTAAGGTGTTTTGTGCATCATAATACACAGAGGAAGACACAAAGGCCTTTGTGCATAATCAAGGTCGATGTCAGGGACTAAGATCGAGCCAAATCAGCAGAAACCCGAAATTGCACGAGTGTGAAAAGTGAGGGTCAACACTCGGTTAATTGAAGGGTTCTATTAAAGATTGTCTAGGAGATTTTAATAATGTACAAGGCAGTAAATGTAAATAAACAAAGTGGGGTTTATGATTCTACAATGCATTTCGCTGATATATACATATAAAAAAAATTTTACGCATCCCTTGTAGAGTAATTAATGGTTTCCACGTATCGGAGATCATTAATTATTCTACAAGAGCATGTCGTACTTGAGAAAGGCGTGACATGTAAATAGTAGCAATTATATTTATGATTGTTAATCATTACTTATAAATAAGTTTATCACATAAATTGTATAAATTACATAACAAGAATGCGATGATGATTCATTATGTGCAATAAAATTACTATATTTTATTAATGAGATTAATAGACAATGAATAGTGTGTTTAAAGGAAATTATTTTATAGTAAATTTTAACTAAGGTAGGTTTTAAACATGTGATATATGTATTGGTTGATATGTGTTCATGGATGATACTAATTGGAGTAATAATTATTTACTCATTCATTTGAAACTAGTGATGACTTTCATATATATTCAAAAATTATTGGTGAATGGTGTGGATTATGTTTGTGCCTAATAATAGTTGTACTATAATTAAACTATAGGTAAAATAAAAAGCTTGATGATTCATGTTTTCAGACGTAAAATATTGTATGTATTTAATTATTATTCATTAATGATGGTTATGAGAAATATAGATATCATGTATTGTTATTGATTCACAGTTATGCCATTATTATTGATTCTACCTTCATAACATAAAATATTACGAATATTTAATTATTTTATATTGATGTTGGATATACGATGTATTGATATATTTTAAGATGTAATTATTTACAGCTATACCAACATTACTTAGTTGCATACATGATAAAATCATGCATCATAAACCATTAATATCACATTTCAGAGGAATAAAGGAGATACAATTATATATATAAATATATATGGTGACATAAGGGTGGTATTGATACAAATACAGATATAGATATAAATATAAATACATATACAAATACAAATATAGATATAAATACATAAAAAAATATACAAAGGTACTAGGAAAAAATAAATCATTGAAAATACACTTAGTACATGTTGTGCACAAGTAGAGATAGAAATTGTTATGATCACACATAAATGACGAATTCACAAAAAAAGGTGAATTCACAAAGGAATGATGAAATGATAGAGAACAGAGGAATACAACATACATTTGCCTTCATGATCATACCGCGTATCATTTTTACATGGAAAGAGGAATGTAACTTTAAATTTGCATTCATTAATACCAAGCATGCTATCGCTCTTACTGATTGATAGAATAAAATTATAATTGATTTATGGAAAGATTAACAAGTACACAGAATTGGCAGTAAAATTTATTATTTATTATTATAATAATCCAACATTGATGAGATGATTTTATTATTACTATTATATGGATTACTAGAATGATATTTTGATTGATCTACAAGAAAGTGTAGTTGTTTACATAGTTAGCTATTAGAAATTATCACTTATCATCGTTAGAGTAATTGAATATTAATGGGATGATTTTACTTATCACTATATTTATTATGATTACTTATTATGAATTTCTTTAGTTGATTTATTTATTAATTATATTCATATTATAATAAGATAATCAAATTTTATTTACAATATTCTTATTATTAGACACCATTGAGTTTTATCCCCCCCCCCCCGTTCCGATCATGGAATAGATGAAATAAATCAAAAAATGGATTTTTGTTCAAGAAAGAAATCTTATTGGAACTATCCATATCCAGTTCATCCTTCAGAACCATATCACATCCCGGATCTGGTGAAATAGGATGAATTGAGACGGTATTTTGTAAATACGTGATTATCTTGAATATATTAACTATTTCTTTATTTTTCGATCGCCTTTTGATGAACGCAAGATAGGGTACTTTAGAGGAGCGTCCAATTCCAAGAGGCACCAGCACAGTCAGGTTACTTTGAGTTTGGTATGACAATCAAAATTATATTTTGGCAATATAATATATTCCTAATGATAAATTTTGTTATGCAACTATCATTGTACTATTTATGGGCAGTAAAATATTTTGTACTTGCATATTAGTAGAGATGCTGAAGTTACCTACCATATGACTTGTTTAAAATTATATAGATAGTATATATAACAGATGTTCCATGACATGCCATAATTTATATATGAATATTTCATACAAGTAGGTAACATTATGAAGTTACAAGTAATTAAAGAAGTAATCACAAGTGTTGACTGGATAAACTTTGTAAAAAAAAAGTTTATACTTCAAGAAGCAATCCTTGATCATATGACTTTATTAATCATTATATGGGAGTATGTTTTCACTAATCAGGTGTGACATAAGGAAATAGAAAAGTGAAATAATACTAAAAATAATAAATGAAATAACATAAAATCAATAAGAGATTTAAACATAATATTGGAGCACTTAGGATTTGAATTATGATAGAAATACAAGCTAGACAATTTAATAGTCATTTGATATAAAAATTAATAAATAGAGTTGACCTACTTTAGTTAAAGATCCATTCATTAATTCAACTATTCAACCTACTAATTTATCTTTAACATTAATAAATCAAATAAAGCTAATGATAAATTCTTGCAATGATTATCCAAAACTAATAGTTTACAAATATTGGTCAACCATCCATAAATCAAAACATTAAATCTCATGCCAATAACAAAAATGCCAAAAAAAATCATAATCATGAAAATAGTAAGCCTAAGTAGTAGCAAATTAATTACTCATCATTAAAATCATAAACCCAAAATTCATTGTTCTATTTTTATATTAAGATCAAAAGAAGAACATAAAATTAATCTAAATAAATCTACTCAATGAAGTTTGAATGATGTTGCCTATTCATTCTTGTTTGCTATTTTTCTTGTGTCTCCTTTGCTCCTTAGAATTTGCCTTGTACGTGCTATTTTAGTGCTCTCTTTTCATGATTACTAGCACTTTGCTACCTCTTTATATTGATCCTTAATTTGCACCCCCTTATGTTAAATGATGAAGTTACTTTGATTTCATAAATAAAGGAACCTTTTACACCAAAATTAGGCTAAAATTAGTCTAAAAGTGGAGTTTCATTTTACTAATAATGCAATGTGTGATGCACATTCCTCTTTTTGACTAATTTATAATGCATATTGCTTTTTCTAGTTAATGTGCAAAACACATTGAGTAATATTCAATATACATTCCTACTTGGTAAAAAAATTCCTATATCAAGAACTTAAAAAAACACTCTTATAAACAATTTTGTAAATAACTATTTGGTATTTTACAAAAAATCAAGTAGAAATTGACTAAAAACACTAAAACTCTACCAAGAATACTCTAAAAATAATTAATCATAATAATTAAACTTAATTAGGTTAATTATTGCACTAATTTAGCATGCCTAACACTTTAGAATTAAGAAAGCTTAACTACCATCTTTTGTAAGTTATAAAGGCATTTCATTGTGTTTTTCTTTGATTTTCATTTTTTTTTACTTCTTACATAAGTAATGTGTGATGCACATTGCATTTTCCATGCAATATGTGACATACATTACTTAATGTAGGATACATGTTGCCTTTTGCCTACCATGTATGGCATATATTGTATTATGGGCAAAATTTTTATGAGTTTTTCATCAATTTTTATTTAAAATTAAACTTTCTAGTAGGATTTATGCTTCATAATTACATTATATGATCGAGATTGATCATAAATCATCATTTCTTTAAGGTTTTTAGCATTAAAAACTCTTTTTAAAAAATCAAAGCTTTCTTAATTCATGCAAAAAAATGCCAAATTAGAGTGATTGAGTTTAATCTAAACTTATATTTTAAGTCTAGATGATGAAAAGAATATATTGAAACATTAAAATTGATAACCTATGACTAATTTTATTAATTTTTGCCACTCTCCTTGTTTAGTTACTATTCCATACCTGCAATACATATCACACATTATTACTATTCATTACAATATGTGACACACATTGCTTTTATAACATGCTACACATATTGCTTTTATAACACGCTATTGATATTGATTTTACAACATGCTACACATTGCTTCTATAACATGCTATGCACATTGCTTTTGCAAAATGCTACGCATATTATCACTATTCATTACAATATTTGATGCCCATTAGCATTATTTATTGTAATATGTAATGCACATTCTTTTATAATGTGATACACATTCTTACTATTCATAATAATGTGTTATTTACATTGCTCTTTACACAAACCAAATTTACTCATTATAACTCAAAACACATTTTTAATCTCATTTTTTAATTCCCAAGATTTTTCTAAATACAGTTTAAGTTTTCTAAAGGCTGAAATTAATTAGGATAATCTCTAAATTGTAATTTTTACATTAATTACAATGCTCCATTTATGCATTTCAAATCATACATTTTTGGCTTATACCACTTGAGACATTAATTAATATCGAATTTTTGTAATTCATATAGACCATTTATAAAATAGTAAGGTCATCTATTTTATTTTATATTCCTTGTTATTATATTTATTATTTTTGATAGGTATCTCTTGATTTCTTTGATCCTCTTCTATTATATTTGTTATATTTGCCTCTATGGTTTACTTGTACTACCATGCCATGCTACATGTTTATGTGATATATTCATGCCTATGAGTGCTAGTTGCATGCTTAGGTGTAATTAGTCAATTAACAAGGTAAAATTATAATATGAAACTTGAAAAAATAAATGGTTATGATATCGATCAATTAAACTATTTTTTATGAGCCATCCGGGTGGTAACTTCAATTTATGAGCTCTCATGGGTTCTCCTAAGAAGTTCACTCATTACTCCAAGTGGGCCTCCATGTATTGTTTGTCATAAGTTCACTTTAAGCTAAGATTGCCATCCCGCCCATAATGATGACTCCACTAGGGACTTATAGTAAAGAGCGGTGATATTGTTAATTGTATTGCATATATTATCACTTTACATTTCACCCATAATTTTAATCCATTTTTAGTCAATTGGTTATACCCATAATTTTAATCCCTTTTTAGTCATATGGTTATGGGTGAATTACTATATTGGACTCCTTTTAACTCTTTGAAACTATGAAATTGCTTTCACCACTAATTTTCTAATATCATTTTTCATTAAAATACAAATTTCATATTGATTTTAGCATATTAATAGTTAATTATGTTGTATATACTTGTAATAACCTAATTTAGCAATTACTTCCATAACTCAACATAAGACCTTTCTAGCATACTTTACCCTCACTCACGTGCTTCCTAAGGAAACTTCCTAAGAGGTTACCCATCCACTATAGAGTTCTTATAAAATGAGCACTGAAAAAGATAGGTGCACTTTATTGGTATGGATAGTACTTATTTAATTGCTTAAGCTATTCTCAATTGTATAGTCCTATACCTACATAATCTTGAAATCATTCAAGCTATTCTTGATTGTGTAGTCCTATACCTGCACAATCTTGAAATCACTCAACTGTGCAGCCTCATCCCTACACAGTCTCAGGATCCATCTTCTTCATGCATGGGATCAATCATTCATGTGCCCCTCTGCTTAGAAGTCTGCTAGGAAGCACTTCTTATTATGCTCTCTCTAAAGATTATTCTAATCATAGAAAAGTGATGAGTTCACAGAGAAATGATGAAATGATAGAGAGCGGAGGAATGCAACACATTATTGTATTCATTATTACATTGCATAACATTATTATAAGAAATGAGAAATGCAACTCAAGATTTTCATTTATTGACATTAAGCATATTATTGCTATTATACTGATTAATAGAGTGATATTATGATGGATTCATACAAGGGTTGAATAGTTTACTATAATAATGGAATATTAATGGAATGATTTTATTTATCATTATATTTATCTTAATTAATTGACATGAACTTGCTTAATTGATTTATTTATAATTTATATTACATTATAAGAAAATCTTGGAATTTTTTTATAGCATAATAATTATTGGTCACCATTGAGTTTTATACTCAATGTTTGTCATTTGATTAATACAGGCCAAAAGTAGTTAAGAAGGGCAACCAAATCAGTAAAGCATAAGGACAATCAGGATACCCCGAGTCATGTATGGCCCTCATAATACATTTTTGATAATATAACATATTTCTATCAAATGTTTTCATTGGCGCAACTATCATTGTATAATTATGGGTAGTAAAATATTGTATGCTTGTGAATTTAGCAAAGATTCTATAAATACCTAGTGTATGGCTTATATAAATGATATAGACAATATTTACATACAAGAGGTGGATAGATTGTATGTCATATTTATTATATAAATGTTTCATATGACAGGTGATGATAAATCCATAGGTCATATAATAAATATCTATAAAAATACACCAAATATATTTTATTATTACAAAAAAATTTACAGATCCTTTATAGAGTGATTAATGAATTCCTAATTAAACAATTTTTATTAATCACCCTATGAGAGCATGTTTCACCAGTTGAGTGTAACTACAATCATGGTAAATATGATATAGCATAAGCATGACATATAAGATGATATGACATAAGCATGACATGTGAGAAAATGACATGATATAAGAATGACATATAAGAAAATGACATGATATAGAAAAGACATGTGAGAGATGACATGACATAAGCATGACATATGAGATATAACATGACATAGGTATGACATATGAAAGATGACATAGTATAAGCATGATATATGGAATGACATGGCATAGGCCTAGCATGTAAGGTGACATGACATAGGCATGGCATGTGAGATGACATAAGCATAGCATGTGAGATGATATGACATAAGCATGACATGTAAGAATGACATGGCATAAGAATGGCATGTGAGGTGACATGGCATACATTACGGTAGATATAGCATACATCATAGCAAATATAAGAAAAGCAAGCATAGCAACAAGAAATAATGATAATGGCCCATAAATGTTAGTGTATGCTCTAGAGCATCATGTGTGTTTGTACTATATGTTTTCATTAATAAATGCATTATTCATTATATAGTACAATGTTTTAAATGAACTTGTTTACTTGGAGTATTAAACTATATATTGAAGTCCATGGTATTGGAACAGTGCAGAAGAATCCATAAAGAGTTTATGGAATGAGATTCTTATTGTATGCAAATGTT
>CANYBF011114258.1:0-10903 GCA_948192965.1 Dalechampia spathulata
TTTTACAAAATAGAGATATATTTAATTAATTTTTTTAGTTATATTTATTATATTTTATTATATATATATATATATATATATATATATATATATATATATATATATAGTAGAATGATCCAAACATTTAACTAGAAGTTCCATATTTAGTCAAGTTAATGAAGTATAAATAAGTATTTAATAGCTAGTGTATTAACTTAGATTGGAGAGAGAAATAATCTCTCTCTTTGGAATCTTGAAAAAGGTTTTATCATGAAAGAAGAATTGGTATGTTTAACTCTCATAAAATGAAGTTTTGATGGCTTTAATATTTATGTACTAACTTTAGAGATATTGCTATAAAATTTAAAGTCATTTGATAATAGTTTTAACCTAAGAGTTTCTAGAAATTAAGTTGAATTTGGTCTTGGAAGGCGTCATACCTTATCATAAACGGTTTCACATTCTACATAAAAGTTAACATATTTGGTGCATGAAACATTAATGGATCAATTGAAAAATGTCAAACCAAGCAGTGATAGTGACTCCAATTTTAGATTAGTATTGAATTAACATATAAAGCTGCCAAGTGATCCTTTATAAATTTGGCTAAATAAAAATTATAAAGGAGCACAAATAGTTGACATAAACAATAATTAATAAATGCTTTATTATATTGCTTTTGTTTGTGTGTATGTTTAGAATTTGTACACAAATGTCTTAACTATTTAAAATTTATTGGACTGTTGAATATTTAATGAGAAGTGGTTGCTTGTGTAAGCTTTTATTCTTTATATGGAAGGCATGTGAAATATTATTATACTGGAGGTTTAAGAATAAGATTCTAATATTGAAATGAGAAGCTCTTCTTTAGTGGAAGGGATGACTCCTTTGAACTTAAGATTACCTATAAAAATATATATACCTTAGCGATTTTGCAGCAAAATTAGCATGCACTATCCATGGTTAATATTGAACCACCCAACATCTAAATAAGAAGGATGAAGTTATTGAAGAACCTAACACTAATTCATATTAATTATGCACTACAAACATGGGAGTGCATATATTAATGATGGATAGCCAATTTATATATATTAATAGCCTCTTTAGTATATATAATTGATTGAATATATGGGTGACTTATATTGGAAATAGGTTGGAATTAAATACTATAGACCATAGGTAGTATTGTTGTACATGAGATTAGTACTATATGGTAATGGGTAATAAAACCTTGTAGCAACTGGTGTGCAAACATTCTTATTGTAAATTAAATGGAATTAAAATATGCCATATTGATAATGAAGTAACCAAATGAATATTGGAACCAACGGAGTCTAATGACACTTAGCTTGAGGCAAACTAGTTAAGAAATTAGCCATGAAACTCCATATATAATAAAGTAAATACCACTAATATTAAGCAATTAGAATTTTATCTTTAGGCAGCTCATAAGGTAACATAGTACGCACACTTAGGTGGATCACATCTTGTTTATTTGGGTGTATATACAATTAATTGTTAAATTATTTAGGGAAATAAAAGATCAGCTAATTATATTCCTCATTAGAGGACTAGTATATTTAATTATGATGAAAGTTAATGATTGAGGGGTAAAATATATGTATATTCTCTTAAGTAAACAACTTAACACATTTCTCTAATGTTATCAAATGAAACAAAGGATATGCTATCCTTTAGATAGTATAAATCTTGCCACACTTCAGTATACCATGTTAGAAACTTATGAGTTTAACATTACTATGTACACATGTTTCTAGCTTATAAGCCTATATGCATTAATAACTTAAGTTGATCAATGTTAATGAAAAAATGGTAGAATTTATATATTGGTGAATTCAATATTAAACAATTTGTATATATATATATATATATATGACATATATGCTTATATAAACCACTAATATAAGCATGTGAATTATTTGATTAAATGATAAGGGATTTGTGTATAACAGGAGAGGAAAATAGAGTAAATCATCATCCTTATTTCACGTATGGACAAGGGCAAGGTGAAAATAGGTTTGTGTCTGTTATTATTATGTATAAATAAAAAAAATTCTTAAACCTGTTATACTAATTATAAAATAAAGATTTAATGCATATTATACACTTGTTACATTTAGAAATATATATAGGATTGATTGTATTTATGTTTATTAATCAGTATTTACAAATAATGATTATCTAATTGTTCATCTGAAGTTATTATTAACTTATATATATATATATATATATAGATGGATGTTAACGATGAATGGTATGGATTATGTTGTGCCTAATAATAGTTATACTATGAATGGAATTGCAGATAAAATAAAAGGCTTGATGATTCAAGCTTCATAACATAAAATATTATATGTATTTAATTACTATTCATTATGATGGTTATGTGATCGATGGATATTTTAGATGGTTAAAAATTTACTATTATGCCATTATTATTGATTCAAGCTTTGTAATGCAAAGTGTTACAAATATTTAATTATTTAATACTGATGTTAAATTTACCACATATTGAAGTATTTGAAAATGTTATTATTTACAGTCATACCAATATTGTATAGTTGCATTCATGATAAAGTCATGCATCGTAAATCATTAGCATGAAATTTCAGAGGAATAAAGGAGGCACAATTATATATATGTATAAAAATATATAAAAGGTGATACAAAGGAGGCGCTAGTATATTTATGTATGAAATGATATAGAGACAAAGAAATGTAGAGACAGAGAATATAGAGGTACTACAAAAAAAATAAATAAATCATTGAAAATATGCCCAGTATAGGTCATGCACAATTAAAGATAGAGATTATTATGATTGTCACATCCACACACTTAGCGTATTATAGTACATTAATCATATGTATGATGAATGAGTAAGCATGCTTCTAAATGGAATTATGGCATGAAATGGAAATGAATATTTAATGATGAGAAATTATGTAAATCTTATGAAATAAAAGTATTTTTAAAGTAAATGTTACATAGGAAGTGTTTAATGTGCTCAAATGAGGCTTTCAGGAAAATGCCTCTTATGTTGCCTAAGGTGTTGTTTGTAATAAATCCTTATTGAATTCTTAGTGTACATGCCTCCATATGTGATTAGAATAAGGTACACATGCATGTTATGGATTGGTATATGTAGCAAATATTAATTTCTATTTATAATATGTATTCATGTATTGTTTAATGATTTCAGATTATTGCCTAATTGAATATTATGGAATGATGGTTTAATGCCTTATATGTTAGTATCTCATATGTATGTATATGTATATGTATAAGTATGTATATGCGTTAGGATTTACATGCTAGGTGGCAATACTTGATTAGTCTAGGTGATAAAAGTCAAATATGGAGGCTTACATACATTTTTTCTTCCCTTTTCTTCTCCTTTTTATACATGGATTGGTTTTTTCTTGCTCTTAAACACTTAACATTAGAAATCCTCTTCTTCTCCTTCCTTTATTCTTGCTAAAACCGAAATCCTTGAAGGTTGGTTATTCAATGTAAGTGAAACATGAATTAAGTTAGTTGCTACCCCTTTTTCCTCTTCTTATGCATGTATCTTCTTTGATGTTACTTTTCTTATGATTTTTGTAGGGTAAATCTATGGGTGGTTATGTGGATATGGAGTTTCTTTATTGAGTGATTTTGTGTATGATTTTGATCTAGGATGGTTACTAAGAAACCGAATTGATTTGCTTTTAATGGAGGAGGTTGTGGTTTGGTGTTACTTGACTTGTAATTTGAGTTTTTATGTTATTTTATTGATGTCCTAAGCTTGAATGGGTACTATTAATGTCTGTGGAGATGAGATTTTGATGGAATGATGTTTAATGTATGATTCAGTGATTGATTGGTATGCTTTAGAGGTGTTAGAATGGTGTTATGCATGAGGTTCCCCTTAGAGCTCTTAATTGATAGCATTTAGCTTTTGTGTTTATTGGGTGTTTATGTGTATGTGGCTACCTAATTGATGGTATGGCATGCTTGAATTAGAGGTTAGGATGTTTTATGTGTATGTTGAGATTTATTCATGAGGATTAGGGGCTTGATGAGGCTAAATTTCCTTGTAAAGGTTACTTGTAAATAGCCTTCGTGCATACTTGTTGAGCTTATGTATATATTGTCTTAAGGTGTGTTTAAGTGCATTATTGCTAGCCATTTGGACTTAGTATGTGTGTAACATGTATATGCATGTGAATTTGTTATATGACACAATTTCAAGGTGGTTTAGATGCTCAGTGGGGAAGGTATTCATGAGGTTTGAATAAGGCATCATTTAAAGTTATTGTATAACTTATGTAACTTTGGTGTATCATATGAGTTGGGATACCTAATTGTAAATTTGAGAAAACACGTTATAGTTATGACTTAGGACAACATGTTCATACATTAAAAGTTAATAAATGAATGAGTTATGGTAAGGGGAAAAATAGTGCAAGTTAGTGATATACTGAAAATGGTGTTTTTATGTGTTGTGGAGTGGAATGCATTAGTTAGAGGACCATTTTGAGTCACAGTACTTAATGATCTTTTTCATATTGATGTTTCCTATTCTAAGTGAGTTATTACTACTATTCAAGGTAAGCTTGTAAAAATTTAGGTTTTGGAGGCCTTATCATATGAGTTTTGGGGCATGTAATATATGGTCGAAAAGATCTTTGAGTCTAGTTTCCATTGGTATAAGGCTTGTTCTATTACGAGATGGTTTTCTTAGCCTAAAAATTCATGCAAGGTAAATTTTTTCTTAGGGGCAGAATGTTTTTATGTTTTGATGTGGTATTTTATTTTGAGTACCAAATTTCTTTACCATGTGAACTTGTTTAGCATACTTGAGTGACTAATTATATGCTTGCATCTATGGACTATATCTAGATACATTTCATGATTTGATTAAGTGAGATTAGAGAGTTTACTTATGAATGCTTGAATTATGTTGACTATACATATGAGTGGGTTGTAATTGGTGTAATATAGATTGCCAATGTACATTATATGATTGGTTTTATTAAAAGTTAATGCATTACAATTTTATAGATGTTTTAGAGGAATTACATCTATCACCGAGATGCTTGGACAAGGGCAAGACTATAGCAGGTTTGTGCTAATGTTGATAAATAATTAGTCCTTTTAAGGAACTTTTCATAAAGGCATGATGATATATGACCTATTAAACATTCATAACATAGCATAAAGCATACTTATGCATTATTACACATACACTTACACATTCTTACATAACCATGACATGATAAGATAATGTAAAGGTATAAGGAAGAGATGGTTACACAGCTTAATAGAGTTTGTTACTGATACGTATTGGGTTACATAGTTGGATTTCCTCGAGAAATCACAGAGTTGGATTCCTATATGGAACCACAGAGTTATACATATATACATACAATATGTTCCCAAGGGAACCAGAGGTACTGGTACATTATACCTAGTACGAGATTTCGTATAATCACAAAGGCAGAGAGATTAATACAGGAAAATCAAAAGGAGAGTGCAATACATCATTGCATTCTCAATAGCATATTCTATCATATATATTTTATTTGAATAGATAGGATTTGAGTGCAAAATGTTATAAATGGATGTTTTACAAGCATACTGCATTTAATTAAGGATGTATGATGACTATACGACTAAGATCAAAGGTAAGAAATGCTATAAGATATAGGACTTGATGAATTATGAATTAATCTATTTTATACTAGAATGGTTATTTCAATGTTATTGCTTGCTCATTTTATTGCTTATGATCATTTATTTTTACTAGCACCACTAAGATTTTAGTAAGACACAATGGTAGAGAACCCAGAATTTCATGACAGACTCCTCAGACCTAGAGATTTATGCAACTTCCTTTTTTATTATTTTGGCAGTAAAACAATTGTGGTATATAATGTGCATAATTATAGTAATACCACTAAGGGTTTTTATAATCGAATGTTGTAAATTGGTATGGTTTGCTTATTGTTATATATGTTAAGTACATTTGGTTTATTACAGAGATTGAATGTTTGTAGTACATGATTGTTAATGTTCATTAATGGTGCACCTATGTACGTTACAACTAGCATTGTTCTTAATAAGGATGTAAATTCTTCTTTTAAAAAAAAATTAAGCATCCCTTATAAGGTAATTATTATTTTCCCATTTTAGAAGATTTGTAATTACACTACAGGAGAATGTTTTGCCACTTAAGGTGTGATAATGATCACAGAAAATAGTGAATTCATAAAAAAAAGGGTGAATTCATAGTAGAATGAGGAAATGATAACGAACAAATGAATGCATTATACATATGCATTTATTATCATATAACATATCATTATTATCCTATAGAGATTAAATGATAAAGGAAAGTGGAATGCAATACATTTGCAATCATTGGCATGAACATTATTTAACTACTATCTTATGAACACAAATGATGAAATGATAGAGATAGAGCGAATGCATACATAATTATTACTATTGTCATATGCAAAATAGAAGTGTCATATTTGGAGGCATACAGGTAATAACTATATAGGATTTAGTCAAGTTAATATGATTTTCATGTGACATGAATATATAGTAGGGACCTTATTATTGAAACATATTAAATGTTTATAGAGATTATTAGTGAGATGTTATATAGTTTATATTCTTCATTATATTTAACCTATGAATGTCATTACTTTATGAATTTATGATTTAAATTGTATTATATCTATCACTAGGAACCACTGAGTTAATACTTAGCATTATCATTTGATGAATGCATATCAAGGTAATTTAAAGGAACGTCTGGATCAATAAGGCACCAACATAGTTAGGATAATTCTGAGACTTGAACAACCCTTAGAACTATTTTTGAACCATGCAATATATTCCTAGTAAATATTTTATTATGTAACTATCATTGTATAGTCTAAAGGTAGTAAAATCTTTTATGCTTATAAATTAATAGAGATACTAGTAATATCTAATCAATGAATTATCTAAACTTTATTACTAATGTTTAAACCCAAGGAAAGGTTAAATAGCAAGTCATAATTATGATATGGATGTCTTATACAATAGGTGTTGCTAAAGTCACAGGTTATAAAATAAATAGTTATTAAAATAAACTGGATATATTCCATTTATAAAAAAATTCATAAATCCTTTATAGATTGATTAATGAATTCCTAATTATGCAGTTTTTATTAATCACTCTATAGGGGTATGTTTCACTAATTGGGTGTGATAGTATTAATAGGATTGGATGTTATTAATGCTGGTAGATCATACATGTTATACTTCTATTAAGGGGTAATTCTCATTTGTTATGACATGAGTTATCTAAAGTAAACATAGTCAATAGTATAGTACTAATTCATTGCACCCCTTACTAGTGAAATTTCATATGGATGTGTAACATAAATATCACTCATATCAGTAGTGCAAGTATCCTTAGACTTAAGATATCAAGCTTATCTTAGCTATGGATTGTTATGCTTTGACTTCCATGCTTTATTCTTCCATAAAAGGTGTTCACAGTTGGGAGGATGGGTATAGTATGAAGTAGTTAAAGACATTTGTATATCAATGAAGGATTGACTACTTAGGGTTAATTATAAGGGATTTATCTCAATAGTTCATATAATGATCTTTAATATAGGATTTTTTTGCCATAGTAAAATGTAATGTAGTGAATGTGATTCATAAGGGCATGTTAGGAATAAAGATTATATTACATGAAACATCAAGTTTAGGGTATGATCTAATAAACTTGATCATGCACTGAGTTGACATTAATCCTTACTCAAATGTAAATGAGATAGTGGATATTGAAAGGAGTTTATTAAGATGGTAATTGATATAAAAAGGTTTTAATCAAACTAATGACCTCTTGACATTTAGGTAATCATTATATATGACTAGACATTGTTCTTGACTTACATATGATGTTATTAAATAATATTTAATAATATTATAATATGTTACCAATGTGTCAAGAACCTAAAAGTTCAAACATAATGTCATGACTACTAGTACATAAATTTATAAGAATATATATTAATATAATTAATTTTTAAACTACTTTACTATACATGTAGATATTTATATTGTTTATATGCATCAATATATTATTATATGATGATAAAAGAATAATTAATAATGAGATATTAACACTTGTAATATGAAAATAAGTTTAAGTACATTTGATAGACTTAAAAAGGAGAGAAGCTTGATTTCTTGCAATAAAGTCATAACTATAAGAGCAAGAAGCTTCTGTCATAGAGTTTAGTTCCAATTCTCTTTGTTGATTGGTAAGTTAAGAATCCTAAAATGAAAAGAGTTAAATAACTTTCAAGTGTATGAGTTAATAAACTTTTAAGCATTCATAAAGGGAAGGTTGTTGTTGTATTTGTACACTAGAATCATACAGGGGTTGGTGTGGATTGAATTATTTGAAATATAGGTATCATATTTAATTTATATTATTATGTTAATTAGTTCAAAGATAAGGAATATCACCTATATCTTTACATGTACATGTTATAGTATTATAGAATTAGCTTACTTCAGGTTATCAAAAGTTGTGAGAGTTATAAGATTAATGTTACATCCACTATTTTACATATTATTTATAAAAGATCAACACTAGTTATGTCACAGTCCATCATTCAAACACTTAAGTGAAGACAATACATGAACAAGTCCATTAGTTGTCATGCTTAGAAGATTGAATTTTTGTTTGAGGATAAATTCTTGTGATTTATTATCTTATGCATGAAATCATATGAAATTATATAGGTAAGTGTGGTAGTGTGAAATTTGATTTAAGATTATAAGTCAAAAAGTTGTGTTTAGAACATATATTTTTATATAAGTGTTATGGTTAATAATATATGGTATGAGTTATGAATAGTAATGTTGGTATATGTAATATGTATTATGTATTGGAGAGGCGTAATGCATATTTTTATGATTATTAATATCAATATGTTGTTAAGTGAGTAGGACTAATGGAATTTATATAATATTATATTTAAGGTAATGGAGTATAATTTATATTTTATATATTATGTTAATTAAGAAATAGTGTTATATTAGATGAGTGGAGAAGTGATAGGATGTTTTCCATCAATGTTTTGGTCTTAGGAAAATTGATCTTCTTCTCTAATTTTATCAGATGACATTTTTGGCTTCTTTTCTGCTAATCCTTCTTAACATTTAATGTATTTCTTCTTATATAATTGGCTCCATTGGTATGATTTAGAAGTAAGAGTATCAGCTTAAGAGGTAATTCGATGTTTAGAATGAAGGAATGGCCCTTGCATGCATCCTCTCTTTCTTTTACTACATTGTGGAGTGATTTAGGAATGTAGTGGATGGAATTATGTTGGCTTGATGTGTTTTAAGACATGAAGTGTGGATTCTATAAATGGTTAAGTGAGTGTCGAAGTGGTGATCGAATGCTTTTCTCTTCTTACCTTCAAAATTGAAGCTAATCCTCAAAGAAGTTGGAGTTTTACTAGTTTTTCTTCCACTTTTAGGTTGGGATTTTTCAAGTTCCAGAAAGATACTTGAGTGCATGTTAAGGAAGGTTGAAATACCTCTTGTTTTCCCTCTTTCTCATCATTTTCGAAACCTTTCTTTGAGGATCCTTCAAGGTCATAACCGAAATCATTAAGAATCATGATTTCTTCTAAAAACTGAAACCTTATCTTGTATACTCATTTTGTTTTATGATTGATCTAACTCTTTTAAGTACATTCATGTTGTTTTAAGGTGGGCAGAAACTTTAAGGAGGTCAAAGAAGTGAAGATCTATTAGATCTATAGCAAAATACAAAGGATATCAACTTTAAGTTGAGATTTAAGTTGTTGGGTTTAAAGGTGACCTTGGTAAGTATGATTTAGTGTTGGATCTGCTTGATTTATGAATTTTTGGTATGATTTGAGTTTTGGCAGAAATTTGTAAAGTATTTTTGATGGATTTTGATTGATGTTTTAATGGTTAGATGAGTTAAGCTTGTAAAGGACATGAAATAAAATGGGTTGTGATTGTGTGGGTGTGTTTGCTTTGTGTTCTTCACCTTGGCCAAAATATTCAAGCAACATTTTAATGGATGGTAAGTTTAAAACATATTTTAAAAGATGATTTACTTAAAAAAAATATTAATAGCAAAGAAAGTGGTGAAATGAAAGCTTAAGATAAGTTAATTTAATGATTTAAGGCTTAATATCATTTTTAAGTGTATATGACTTAATAACTATGAATTAAATGGTTAAGTTTAAGTATGATTTAAGAACTTTACTTCTAATTAAGGTTAAATGAATTTCTTAATGATGAGTTAATAAGAAGTATATGAAAATGAACCAAATTGGACATAAGATAAGCATATGTGGTAAATTAAGGCTTAATTTTCATGTAAAGCATTTATGAGATAAAAGCTAAGGAAATATGGATTTTGTTAAGTATGATTGATTAATTAAATTAAGAATTAAAGGGAAATAAAAGTTTTTTAATGGAAGAGTATTGGCATAAGACATGATTAATGGAAAATTTGATTTTAAAGCATGATTTTAAAATGTTAAAGAGATAAAAAGGGAGCAAATGGTCATATTGATATTTAAGACTTAAATGGGTACTAAAATGAGAATACTAAGTATAATTGAAATGTTTATTAAGTTCATAAATAAATGGTATTAACTGATATGATTTAAGTCAAGGCATGTTAATCAAATTGAAAGGATATAACAAAATATGACTTAAGGTGTACTAAGAATACTTGTGATAAATTTTAAGTAAGAATCAAAAAGATTGTTAAGCATGATAATTATGATTAAGGAGTTTAATAAATTGGTTAATTAGTGTATGATAAGATTAATTAAGAATTTAATCTATTGA
>CANYBF011114421.1:0-11818 GCA_948192965.1 Dalechampia spathulata
ACTCTGGAAAACCTAAGTTTTATTTCCTAGTTTTCAAAGTTAATTCAATTGGATTAATAGAAACAAACTAGGTGGCGACTCCACACTCTGCTTTCTCAAAAGTTAAAAACCGGTAAAAGCGGAAACGGACAAAGCTCACAGGCATCCATACAAAAGTCCAATAAGTATATATTTCTATTTCCTTCAATCAATTCCCTTGAATATGTATAAATACTTCAAGTATACACTAATAAATAATTATTTAATAAAATACCATCCTCCATCTTTTTCTACTACCAAATAAAATAATATTTCTCTTTCCTTTTACACTCCACTAACTCAAATACCTATACTCCTATTTTTAAAATACCAATATACCAATTAAAATAATCCTCCACTAACATTAAATATAATTTCTCAAATCTCAATAATTCAAAATTCCATTATCTAATTACATTTTTATTTTCCATTAAATAATTCATAATATCTTCATAATTCCTTTTTCTTTTTAACTTAAATTTATAAATTCAATATCCTACATCATCACTTCACTTCTAATATAATAATACCTTAATTCCTTATACATTTATTATACTTATTAAATACCTTCCATAAATATCAAACCATATTTTTATATGTATTATACGTATACTATATATACATATGTATTTATTATACTTTCCATACTCATACATAATTATTAATTATGTACACTTTTAATAAACCTTATAATTCAATTATATATTATAATTATTCATACTTATAAATTCAATTATTTCTTATAACATATACATTCGTATTTACATATACATTTCATTTATGTAAATTATTTATATTTATCTGTAATCATTCAATATTATTGAATTATGCATACTCTTAATATATTTATTGTTCATCTAAATTCTCATATACTTATACGTATAATTCATATGTGTATGAAATATTTTACGTATCTTATTTTATATAATTAATTTGTACGATCCGAATCATATGGGCCGTTAATTATCCTAATTAATGATGCTTAAATATTTTAAGCATACTCGATATTATTTTTCATAAATTATTATCAACAACATATCCGATAATTTATCATTTTGACGATATGTCTATTTAATTATCGTATCGATAAATACGATCAACCATTTTTCAGTGTTCTCGTAAAAATTCCATCGTCTCATCATTTAGTCATATACCAATAAGCACATCATTTATTTCTCATAGCATTCATAAATCATATAAAATTCACATCATCATCCTAAATTAATCACTATAAAGCATAGCACATTAACAGTATATTTAATATAATAGTATGTACCAAAAATGAGTATGTGACACTACCTGTTTATTGTTATTCTTATATTCAGGATTTATGTTTAGTTTGTTTAGCATTTATTAAGTTACTTTTATGTTAAGTTTCTTATGCATTCCTTAAGTATCATTTATGCATCTTTTATGTTATGTTACTAATTAGAAAGCTACATTTATTAACTGGATTTTGTTTCCTCTTTAATTAGTGTAGTCTTTAAATTTATTTTTAGCTTTTTATGATTCATTAAGTTTAGTCTTTAAATTTACATTTTGTTAATTTTAAACTTAATGTTATGATTCATTAAGTTTTTAGCTTTTAAACTCTCTACTTTATTTTTATCTTTTGTCCATAAAGTTTTCTCTATTATGTTGCAGAAGTAGTTATGTTTGGATTGTGTTTTAAGTTGAATTCATGCATTAGAAAGTGATAAGACATGCATTAAAGTGGAATCAATATTTTTAAAAGCTCATATTAGTAATTAGAGTTGATTTTCTTAAGATTTTAAGGTTTTCTGAGTTTTTATGAGTGAAACATGAGTCATGTGACCCTTCACACAAGTCATGTCATACTCGTCATGGATTAGAACTTTAAATTTTTTCTAAGATTTGAATTTTTCATGTATAACAAAGGGAACACAAGTTGTGCTCATCATGACATGACTTATGCTAGCCACATTTTTACAAATTCCCTAGATTTTCAATCAAAAAATTGAGATCCCTTGCTTTTATTGAGTCAAACATGAGTCATGTTCACCCTTACATGACTCATGTTAATCAAAGTTTACTGTGAAAATCCAAAATTTTTTTGAAATACTCAATTTCCCCTTTCACGAGTTGAACAAGAGTTGTGTTCATCATGACATGACTTGTGTTAGCCCATTTTTACCCCTTAAACTAATTTTTACCCTCTTCTCACTTCCCTTATTCTACTTCCTTTGTTTTCATTCTATAAAAAATTGAAAACCTTATTCTCTTTTCACCCCCTTCCATTTCTTCAGTAAAATCCATTAGGTTTTAGTTTTATGTTTTATTTCTACTTTAATTATTTTTCTTTTATCTTGTTTCTTTTCTTCTTTCTCTTCTTGTCTCCTTATTTTACAAAGAGTGAATAAAATCCTAGACTCTTCCATTTTATGATTAGGATTCTTATTAGTAAATTAAAGTGTACAATTGATTGGATTTTGTGTTTATGTGGTTTTATGTTTAATTTTAATCATTCTTGAGTTTTTACTTATGTAACTATCATAATGAGAAAGAGGAAGGCTTCTACATAATCCTCAACTCTATCCCCATCATTCCTTATCACTGACTAAATTCAAGAAAGGAGGTATGTAAATTTACATTCTAGGGATATAATTGCTATAAAGTTTATTGATGATTATGCCCTTGTCCATTTGAAGTGTATGAATAGGGTATATGATTATCTTGAGAAATTAGGTTGGAGGGGGTTTGTGTTGCTAACAGATGAGTCCTTTAATGAGTTAACATTATAATTTATTAGTTCAATTCAAATATAATTAAATCCCTTCCTAAAGAACTATGGAATTTTAAAATTTAGTTTAGGGGAAAAATATTTTAATCAAGCTTAGATGAATTTAAGGAAATTTTTTGTATGCCTACTAATGGAATTGATGATGCTTCAAATGATTTTAATCATAATTATGTATTTGGAGAGCATGTAACTAAAGGCCATCTGTAATATGACTCAAGTAGCTCTAGGTGAGTTAAATAGGATCTCTGTTGATTAGATATATAATGACCTTATTTTCTAACATTATTTTACCAAGGAAAGAGGGATCAGAAGTCTTTAATTTGAAATTATTCCTAGTTCATTGTATTATTATTGGAATTAAGCTTGATGCCACTTTATGGATGGTCCATGATTTTATTAGGTTCAAGGACACCATTAAAAAAATGCTAATTTACTATAGTGGTTTAATAACAATCCTTGGTAAGCATTTTGGGGTTCTTAGTACTAAGAGGGTGAAGTATTCTATTACCCTTATAAGAGATAAGCTTAATTTAACTTCCTTGACTAATAAGCAACTGATGAAGTGGTGTAAGGATTCATGCTTATTTTACTTTGCTTAAGGCAATGTTGTCTAGAGGTATAGGGCTTGATGGCATACCTCCTCCACCTCCTCCTCCTTCTACTTCTACCCAAATTCCTTTACTCTCAGTCAATGTTCCTCACCAATAATCAACAACATAAATTGAACCCAACCTCAATAACACTTTCTTTAAACTTCAGAATCTCACAACTACTATCAATTCTAATACCCAAACCTTGATAGATTTGCATGAAATCATCCAGTCCAACACTTAATCTATTTAAGTGATCCATAATCAAATGGATCATTTTGAAGAGATTTATTTTAGCTATTTCCAAAGTCAAGACTACTATAATCCTCCACTACTATCACATTCATGATGTTCTAGGGTATTTCTTCACTCTACTTTTTGTTTATTTTCTCTTTTTGCTTATTTTTATATTTTTTAATTCATGGTTTATGTTTATTTCTATGCTATTAAGTATGATGTCTATTTCTAAGTTTTAGGTAGCATATTCATGTTTTGTATTATAATGTATTACATGCATTTCATTTTTATTTAATATGCATTTTTAGTTTTGCTTTGATCTTATTTTCTTCATACATTTTGAAGGTAAATTTGTTTTCAACTTCACATTATTTGTATTATTATTTGAAAGTTCGCTATAGATTTAAATTATATCGTTTAATTATTACTTTTCAGTTTAAAGTTGTTGGTGTTTGATATGACTTACTATTGAAGGATTCTAGTTGTTTACTTGATATGCTTTATATCTTATTCATTATCTAACTAGTTATTATTCATGCCAATTATTGCTTAAATGCTTTTATTTATTTAAACGAATTTGATTTAAACTTAGACCTAGATGAATGAGTTGAGTTTTAATGAATATCTTGGCTTATTATTGTTTAATAAGCAGATCAAGTGAAATAAAAGTTTTGATAAAATAAAGAAATGCCAATAAAGTTGCAAACATTTCTAGACCTACTCCTATGTTTGTTGGTTAGTAGGTAGGGAATTGTATGAACCACATGTGGTTTCTTAAGTTAAAAATGACCAATAAATATGAGTATTAATGTTCACTTATTACTTCTATATTTTTTTATGCTTAGTAAATAGGGGCATCTATGCACCCCATGGTTATCTCTAGGTCAAACGGCTTAAAAATATGAATATTGAATATAAGTATCTTAATTATGAATTGATTAATCAAGGGCTATCGTAAATAAAGTTTGTATTCATGCTAAAAATTCACAACTAGGTAACTTGGTTTAGAAGTGGTCAATAATAAAGAAAATGCTTATGATACATCTTGATCTATTTATTACATTGTAATAAGTTATGTGATTTCATTACCTCTCTTTTTCATTTTAGCCTAGTTGCTTAAATTCCTGCTATATTTTATACGAACTTCACATACTTGTTACTTATATCTTTCTTTAACACAATCTTTTACATTTATAATATGGTTGGTTATGGATTGAGTGAGTCCTGAACTTCAACTTTGGGACATCTAGTTTACCCTTTATTATAGTGCGAATCTTACATTTGACCATATTTGAGTTGAATGTTAATAGTTTTTGGTCTACTCTAATTTATGGCTTGACATTTTCTTTGCTTAAGGATAAGCAAAAGTTTAAGTTTGGAGTGGTTTGATAATTGCCATTATTACTTAATTTTCTCATAACTTTAATGTTCTTTTAAGCTATGTTTTCATACATTTCACTTTCAAGCTTAAACATATTATATAGTAACTCATACATTATCCATCCTTCCATGTATCACATTCATTTGATAGCATAATTAGCATAAATACATACATTTAGCCATATATCTTACATATTTTCATATTTCTTTAGTTTTAGGTTTAGAATCTTGTGTTATAATCATCATTAGTTTATAATTTGATGCATTCTAGTTTTATGGTGCATGTTTTATAGGTTTATGAACTCATTTCATGCATAAATTCATTAGTTTTTGGTAGCACTAGTTATATTAAAGGCACTATGACTCGTGTTGGTCTCATTAGCTTAATGGAAGACAAGCATTTAGGCACCATGACTTGTGTTTAACGGAAAAAGAGTTGTGTTCACCTTGGTTAAGCATGCATCTCTATATTTTAGGTTGACATGAGTTGTGTCATGGCCAACATGACTCATGTAAGCCGTAAAAATCCTAAAAGTAACTCTCACAAGCTCAACACAACTTGTGTTAATATTAACATGACTCATGTTGAGTCTTTATGCAACAAATTCTCACTTATGTTTTCCTATTTTCCAAGTTGTTTGATGAAGGATTAAAGTGTCACTATGCATCATAGGAAAATAACTAATGTTATAAAGTTTTTAACGAAATATATGAGGGGAATTAGGTTTTGGAAGGGAATCATCTCATATCATACATTAGGTTAAGTTTTTTCTCGATAGAGATTGATAGATATAGTACTTAGGGTTTATTATTATTCTATTCTTATTCTAATTTTCTTAGATTTTTTTTTCTAATCCTTCATCAAAGGATTGAGAAGATTGTAGTTGAAAGAGAAAACAAAGAAGAGGTTGAAGGAAGCCTTGAAGAAATTACTAAAGCTCTTGATTTATTCATTTCTTTTTACTTTAATTTAAATATCTATAGTTATATTTCTTTTCATTATCATGTTATTGTATAGTTTATTATTTCCATTATGATTTATTGTTTTGTTCATAGAGTTAGATGATGTTTTGAACACAATGTTTATTTTCTTTTAGCATTCTACTTATTTTTCATGTTCTTATATTGGAATTCATGTTTATGTTGTTTGCTAGTTAGAAACGGCTCTTTTAGCTAGTAAGCATTACTAATTTATTAATCACTTAAAAAGAAAGATTATTCTAACTAAATAAACATAAGAACATTGATTTATTAATTACTTAAACATATGAGTTAATTTAATTAGAAGCTTGAAGTGTGGTGAACAAGCTTGATCACTAAAAGTAATCCAACAATCATGAAAGTAGATATTAGTTTGCTTTTAGTAGGTAATTAATCTTTTGAAAAAAAGACTCTTACATTTAAACATTGTCTTGATGAATTCCAAACATGATTGACAATGGATTAGTTGTTTATCCTCTAGCATGATTTCAACCGTATGATATTGTATGTTATGTATATTAACCTTAGTAAATTAGCATATTAGTTACTTTTGATAGATATGATTGGATGATTGATAATTTGCTTGTCTAAATAATCGATGAAACCAATACCTAGTACTTAATAACTTTTGATTCCAGAGAACGATACCTTTAAGTTGTACTCGCGATCTGTATTCTTACGGTGGCGTGAATTCAAAATAAGGAACTATAAATTTAAAACTTGTTGAATTTACAATACATTTAATTAACATCAACTCATACATCAACAAGAGCAAAATAAAGACATTATTAATTAGGGATTTTAAAATTACATTTTAGAAGTTTTGAAGATTCAAAAATCAAAGACTTAAGGATGAAAGCATATAAAATTCAAGAACCTGAAAATGAATTATTGTATTTAAATTTTATTTTTGATTTGAAATTTGTATTTTCCTCATAAATATTTCCTTTCTAAGAAAATGCAACGGTGAGAATTTTATTTTCTAGTAATTTATATTTATTAAATTAAAAATTCAATTAAATTTGTTCACGTTGTTATATATGAAAATTAAGTTAATTCAACTCTATAATCAATGACTTAAGTTTGGCTATTTCTGACACATGTCATTCATACACTAAACAACATTAAAGGATATTCGATTCTCCTACTAAGCCAAGAAGATCGTGATCCTTTATGTAGTGTGGTCAATATAAGCCCGTCAAGCAACTATATATACCATCACCCCCAGCTCAAGTTAGACACACTGCAATACAATACAAAAAGAAGAAGAAGGAGAGGATGGAATTCTGTTGCAAGGATTTTAAGGTTGGAAAATGCGAAGGAGAAAAGTTGGTAGATGGAGAAACCATTCCTTTGGTGCTACAGCCACCAAAAGCTGATAGAAAAGACGTCGAATCGCTGGTATTGGCTTTAAAGAATAACAAAGATTGGTTTGAGAAGATGATCATCAAGAACAGCGCTGTGTTGCTTCGAGGTTTTAATGTGAAGAATGCTGAGGAATTCAATGACATTGTTGAAGCTTTTGGGTGGGATGATATTCGTTATGTAGGACCTGCGCCAAGGACTCACATATATAAGAGAGTATGGACTGCCAATGAAGGACCCTTGTCTGAATTCATTTACTACCACCATGAAATGGTCTTGGTAAGTTATTTTATATTCCAACACAGGTATATATAACATCCATGATTACACGTTTGCATAATTTCATCCATTACTATATTGATGAGTGATAAAAGGAAACAAACCAGAGGTTCAAATTCAAACCATGAATAGAAACAAACTACACTAAAACGAGTTTGTCTCATGAAAGGAATTTTCGAAATTTGTAAAATCGGCATGATTGATTGGCAATGAGTTCACTGTTCTTACTACTCATGGGTTTAACTATAATTGCGGAATTTTTACAGATTAAAGAATGCCCACTAAAATTAATGTTATTCTGTGAGATACCACCACCGCAAGGAGGAGAGACACCGGTGGTTCCAAGCTTTAAAGTTACAGAAAGAATGCTCGAGGAGTTCCCTAAAGAAGTAAAAGAGATCGAGGCAAAAGGGCTAAAATACACATTTACAGCTCCAAGCAACAATAACACTGGATCCATGAGGGGTAGAGGCTGGGAAGATGCTTTTGGAACATCTGATCCTGCAGAAGCTGAAAGAAGGTATATTTCACATCAAATCTAAATGTATGCATTCTAAAACTAGTTTTTTAATCGTTCTATCATTGTTTTAAGGACGACGTCGAGTCAAAATTCAGAATTCTTTAACCTCAATGCGGAACAAATTATCGTCATAACTAAAAAAACGTCGTGACAGGGCAAAAGCTCTAGGGATGGACATGGAGTGGCTAGCTGATGGGGGGGTGAAGGCAGTACTAGGTCCAAGGCCATTAACAAGGGTGTTCGATGGAAGAAAAGAGAGGAGAATGTGGTTTAACACAGTAGTAGGGATGTATGGCAAGGAAATGAGCTCAGCCACGATGGCAGATGGCACAGAATTATCAAATCATTTTGTGAAGAGATGTGAGCAAATCATTGAAGAAGAAAGCATTCAATTTAAATGGGAAGCAGGAGATGTCTTATTCCTTGATAATTTGGCCTTGCTTCACGGAAGAAGACCATCTTTGCCTCCTAGAAAAGTGCTTGTAGCCACGTGCAAGTAGTTTACTTGGTTGCTTGATCTAGATTAATATCCAAGCCATACATACTTCAATATGCAATATTTCTACCTTTCACTATGTGCTTTGTATCCTTTGATTGCTTTTTAAATGGTAATATAAAATAACACATGTATGGCCATTTGGTTGCTGGCATACACCATTCATTTAATCAAATAAAACACTAACAAATGACTCTTCTTCAATAGAAAAAAAAAGACAAAATTTGTGACTGTTCTCTATGTTCTTAACGTTTCTATACCTAGTCCCTCGAAATTTAATGTAATGGGAAATTTCTCCATTTACAGGAAAATTTTTAAAAAATTGCACGAGGTGAAAAGTAAAAAATAAAATAAAACTCTACTTTGCCTTGAAAATGAAAGATTTTTTCGGTTTATGATGCATTTTATGTTACGAGTGCTCCACGTAGCTTCCACTATAAAGGCTAAAATATTATTTTAATAAATAATTTATAATCGTTATGAAATGTGATATATATATATTTTCTAATGATTTAAAAAGTATAAATATTATTAGGATTATTAATAAATATGTATTATAATATTTATTATAATTAGTTTTAGTGATTATTATTACTATTGTTATTATTAATATTATTATTAAATTATCATTAGATTCTTTTGGAAAGGATCTAAAATTCTTTAATGAAATGTATTATTTATACAGAAATATAAGTAGGTCTGTATTTGAAATTACTAAAGTGAATAAATGCTCTGGGAAGAGGATGAGCTCCTAGATTAAATTATATCCTAATCCAGTGAACTGAAATGTCTAACCTTGAAGTAAGCAACGCTTTGTAGTTGTTGACAATCACGTCATATTCAGATAAATTATATCTAGGTTTTAGAATGAGCTGGACAAGCTTTAAGACATTAATGTAAATACAATCATTAACATTAAAAATCAATGCCCACTTAATAGCTTCTTGTAAATGAATGGGCTCCACCATAAATGAAAACAGCCTCCCATCAAGAAATCTTGAAATTGCCTGATTAAATAAACCTTTTACATCTTGGAAAATTGTAGTAAAACTCGAACAATGAACATCATCAAATATAGCTTTATCAATAAAACAAAACCAGCCAAAAGATAATCACCCAGCAACAAATTACAAAGCCCACCAATAGGAGGATGACAATGAAGTTTAGTACCAACAACTTGAACAATTCGTTACTCTGAAGAGCAAGCAGTGCGATATGCTTACAAGCCCATGCAGGCACATAGGAACGAGTCCATGAATGATCATTCCAAGCTTGTCAAATCCTTCAAGCCAAAATACACATTTTCTCCATCACATTTGCATTCATAATGAAGAAGTCATATGAAAAGACACTGCAAAGGTGGAATCAACAACCCCAAAATCTGTTAAAAAATACAAATCGGATAAAGCAGGATTATAGCTAAAATTTGAGAAAATAAAAGATATAACACACAGATTTTACATGGAAAACCCCCAAACAAATTAGGGTAAAAACCACGGATAAAGAATCAAAGAATTTTATTAAAAGAAAATAATTTGGAGTTACAACAACTAAAAATAAACTCTCAAATTTTTTCTCTTCCTCCCCTTTTTCTCTCGTGTTTACTGGGATGATTTAGGATCTATGGGATGTCTGAGCCTTGACATCTCCTACCTATTTATAGGTAGGAGTTTGCACGTATGTCCACCATAATATAATTCTTTTTTTTAAAATAAAAAATTACGGCTTCCACATTTGCGGCGCCACCCTCTTTTTTTTCCTTTTTCAAAAGTGACGGCACCCACCATTTACTTTAACAATCTCCCACTTGAAGATTTGATTAAGAATTAATCAAATCTTCACACTATTCTTTCATCCTTGTCTTTCTATACTGCTTATGCTTCTGTCAGACCACTAGAGGATCGACACCACACAAACTTGTCAGTGTTAACTACCTTTATCATAAAGTCTGTTAGGTTGTCTTTAGTATGAATTTTTTGCATATCCACTGTGCCTTCTTCCACTTTCTCTCGAATGAAGTGATACTAGACTCGTATGTGCTTTAACTTAGAATGAAAAGCTGGATTCCTTGCAAGATGCAAGACACTATGACTGTCATAAAACAAAACCATCTTTTCTTATTCGTGCTCGAGTTCTTCCATTATCATTTTTAACCATATTGCTTCTTTACTAGTTTGTGTAGCTGCTACATATTCTGCTTCTATTGTTGAGGTTGCCACAACTGACTGCAGTTTTGATACCCAGCTTACAGCTCCTCTAGTAAGTATGAACACATATCATGTGGTGGATTTACTTTTATCAAGATCACCTACATAATTGGAGTCAACATATCCTCTAACAATAAAGTCTGATCCTCCATAACACATACCAACATCTGAGGTTCCTTTAATGTATCTCATGATCCTCTTCACTGCATTCCAATGCTCTCTGCCAGGATTCGCCATATACCGACTCACTACTCCTACTGCATATGCAATGTCTGGTTGTGTACAAATCATCGCGAACATTAAACTCCCCACTGCTAATGCATATGGTACTCAAGACATTTCCATCATTCCTTCTTCATTACTAGGACACATACTGGAGGATAATTTGAAACTAACAAGAAGTGGCTTATAGTCCTGCCTATTGAAGAGTCACAAAACCTTTTTCAAATAATTTTTCTGAGAAAGCCAAATCTTCCTATTGCTTCTATCTTGGTGAATTTGCATCCCTAGAATCTTGTTTGCTAGTCTCAAGTCCTTCATTTCAAATTCCCTAGCCAACTGTTCCTTCAATTCTTCAATATGATCTTGATTAGGGCCTGCTACCAACATATCATCTACATACACAAATCCTCCTAAGATAGGTTCATAATGATGAAACCATTCTCTTTGAGAGGTCATATGATAAGTTGCTCCTGAGTCAAGAACCCATACATTAGCAAACTTCTTCCTGCTTTTAGTTGATATTGCTGCTTCACAGCATAACACATTTCCATGATTTGAAGTGCTCACCACATTCCCTTGAGAATTGGAATTCTTCAAACTCCAATAATCCTTCTTCAAGTGACCCTTCTTACCACAGTGGTAACATTTGAAATTCTTCTTACTCCTTGATTTTTACCTGCCATGATTGTGACTCCCACTTGGGCCATGTTCTATTGATCTCCCTCTTATCACCGTTAAAGCCTCCACTTGTTGTGAACCTGC
>CANYBF011114468.1:0-11595 GCA_948192965.1 Dalechampia spathulata
CCTATAGAATTTGTTAAATGCTCCATGTTCACATGCTACATATACATTGCCAAAATCAACATCATCAACATATAGACCCTTAATGTGTTCGAATCCAAGTAATTTTGAACTAAGGGTAGAGATCAAGGCATACCTTCTTGACAATGCATCAGCCATAACATTTTCCTTTCTATGCTTGTATTGAATCATATAAGGAAATTGCTAAATGAATTTAACCTACTTACCATGCTGTTTGTTGAGTTTCCCTTATCCCTTAAGTGCTTAAGGGATTCATGATCAGTATGAATGACAAACTCCTTAGGAAGTAAGTAGTGTTGCCAAACCTCCATAGCTCAAACCAAGGCATATAATTCTTTATCATAGGTTGAATAGTTGAGTTGAGCTCCTTTTAGCTTCTCACTAAAGTAGGAAATTGGCTTCTTTTCCTGCATTAAAATCGCTCCAATTCCTACCCCTAAAGCATCACACTCAATCTCAAAAGTCTTATTGAAGTCAGGTAAGGATAGAATAGGGGCTGAAGTCAATTCCTCCTTTAATGTGTCAAATGCCTATTATTGTGCTTCCCCCATTTAAAGCCTACTTCCTTCTTCACTATCTCTGTGAGTGGCACTACAATTTAAGATAAATCTTGTATAAATCGCCTATAAAAGCTTGCCAAACCATGAAAGCTTCTTACATTAGTTATAGTTTTAGGCGTAGGCTACTCTTTTATAACCTGAACTTTCTCCTCATCAACTTTAATTCCCTGTGCACTCATAATAAAACCAAGAAACACAAGTCTATTTATACAAAATGTGCACTTTTTAAGCTTAGCATACAACTTCTCCTCCCTTAAAGTTTGTAAAACTAGCCTAACATGCTCAATGTGTTCCTCTAAAAACTTGCTATAAATGAGTATATCATCAAAATACACAACCATAAATCTCCCTAAAAAGGCACACAATATATGGTTCATAAGCCTCATAAATGTGCTAGGTGCATTAGTTAAATCAAAAGGCATTACTAACTATTCATACAAACCATACTTAGTTTTGAAAGCAGTTTTCCATTCATCTCCAGGTTTCATCCTTATTTGATGATATCCACTCATTAAATCAATTTTAGTAAAGTAAAGGGCCCCATGCAATTCATCCAACATGTCATCAAGTCTAAGGATAGGGTATCTATACTTTACAGTGATTTTGTTGACTACCCTGCAATCAACACACATGCACCATGTGCCATCCTTTTTAGGCACCAATAAGACTAGAACAACATAAGGACTCATGCTTTCCTTTACCAATCCTTTCTCTAAAAGTTCATCCACTTGCCTTTACATCTCCTTAGTCTTCATAGGGTTGCATCTATAGGCTAGTCAATTAAGAATGGTAGAGCCAGGAATAAAGTTAATTTGATGTTCTATTCCTCTCAAAGGTGGTAATTCATTAGGCATCTCATTAGGAAAGACCATCACATTCCTGCAATATTGAAACAAAACTAGAAGGCAAATTGTCAAGGTTAATGTCACTGTCTGCAAATAAAATTTCCTTATATCTAAGAAGCAAGACTGGCTTCTTTAAGGAAATAGCACTTTTAACCTCTCTCATTCTCATATAAAAACTTTGTTTCTTTTTCCCTTCTCTCTTATTTTCACTCACCAAAGGGCCATTAACTTGTGTATTTTATTTTCTGGCCTCTTTTCTCTCATTCTTTCCTTTTTCTCTTTTTTTCTCTAAGGAGGCTGAAACTTCACTCCCCTTTGTCCCCAAGGTTGAAACCTCTCTTTACCTTTCAAGTATCTTCTTTTAATCTTCATATACTTCTTGAGGGGATAGTAGAACTAGCACCACCTTCTTTCCTTCATAAGAAAAGGAATACTTGTTGTTATACCCATCATATAGAACTCTCCTATCAAATTGCCAAGGTCTTCCTAATAGTAGATAACTTACTTGCATAGGTACAACATCATAAACTATTTCATCTTTGTACCATCTTATGGAGAATGGCACCATCACTTAGCGTGTCACCTTCACCTCTCCATATTCGTTCAACCATTGTAATTTGTATGGTTTAGGGTGTTTATTGCATGCTAAGTTCAACTTCTCCACCATACTTACAGTGGCAACATTGGTGCAACTTCCACCATCTATAATCATGGAACACACCTTTCCATTGACCAAGCATCTAGTGTGAAATATGTTTTCACGTTGCTCAAGGCTTTCTTCCTTCACTTGCATATTTAGAGCACACCTAGCAACCAAACTCTCACCATGTTCAACAAACACTATTTCATTCCTTTCTTCTACCTCATTATCACTACAATTGGTTAAAGAGGGCATTTCATCTTCAGACTCAGAGTATATTTCTCCATGTTCTATGGTCAACATGAGCCTCTTGTTAGGACATTGAGATGCAATATTTCCTTTACCTAAATACCTAAAACACTTGATTTCCCAACTAGAAGTCAAAGGATTAAAATTCCCTTTAGCTTCTTTAGGGGTAGTTTGAATGGCTTCTTTTCCCTTGTTAGCCGAACTTGCTCCTTGAAATTGTGGGCTTCTAGCTTCCTTCTTTTCATCTCTTTTGCTCTATTTAGAGTTCCAAGTATTGCTGGAACTTCCTTGGAATTTGCTAGAACTCCTTCCCTTCCTTTGTTTTTCAATCTTCATTGCCATGTCAAGCATCTCTTCAAAATCATCATACTTGTATAGCTTAATGGCATTCGTAATCTCCTTGTTTAGACCACCAAGAAATCAAGCCATGATGACCTCTTCATCCTCCTCAATGTTAGCTCAAACCATGCACATCTTCATCTCTTTATGGTAGTCTTCAACACTCCTTCCTCCTTACACCAATCTATGCAACTTTTGATGTAGCTCCCTAAAATAATGAGTAGGAACAAATCTATCTTGCATAGCCTCCTTCATGGCCTCCTAAGTTAGGATAGGTCAAATGCCTTTCTTTCTTCTATTGGAGTTGAGTTGATCCCACTAAAACATAGTATAACCAGTGAATTCAATTGATGCTATCTTTACCTTCTTCTCCTTTGAATAGTTTTGGCATTCAAAGATCATCTCTACTTTCCTCTCCCATTCAAGGTATTCTTCGGCATTGTCATTCCCCTTGAATTTAGGCATTCTTATCTTTATAGTCCCAAGGTTACCATCTACATTACCACTATCTGTGTGGTCTCTCCTTCATCCTCTTCTTGGACATGCTGCAATGGAAATCCTCTACCTCTACCTTTAGCTCCTCTTATTTATTGGAATCTCCCATCATAATCTCTTTGAAGGTTTTGCGTAGAAGTTTGAATGTCATCCCCCTTTGTTGCACTTATATTTGACTTGATTTCTTGCAACTCCTCAAATACAAGTCTTTGAAACTTCTCCATTTGCCCATTGATTGCCTCCATCAAAATTTTAAATTATGGATCAATTGTAGGTGCATCCTCTTGCTTATGATCATTCTTAGAAGAGCTCATTGTAAAAATAGCAACAAATACAAAGGTCAATTAAATTGCTCCCTACTCATTATGCCTTTTACCTCTCTATTGCAATCTTTCCAATTGTATTTGAAAACTAAAGCACACCAATCAAAGTAAAAGTACACATTTGGAAAGCAAGGAACAACCTAAATAATTCAAAATAAGTTCTAGAAAGAAGACACTTAGACAAGTCAAATGATAGCACAAGAACAGGAATTTGTACTATTTGATTAAAATAATTAGAGTGAGGATACAAGCAAATAACACTCAAAAAATGTTAACAGGCAAAAGCTAGCTTAGAGTAAAAATAAAATAATAAGAGTCAAGCAAAGACAATTCAATCAAGGTATATGAATTTGATTCACTCTAAAGCAAACCAAATATTGAACCTATTTAGGTCTACCCAAGCAAAGCAGGCAATTAAAAAAAAGACTTTTCAAATTAATTGGAGCCAAATTTAGATAGATTGTGCCAATCCAATTCATTCAAGTCCTAATTATGTAAGAATATGTGTGTTTGAGGTGATTTGGTTATCAACAGGCCTAACTACTCCATATGCTTATGAAATAAGGCTATGGCTTCATAATTAGACCCAAATGGCATCCTTTAGGCTCCATTCTCTTCTAAATTCACCCCAAGAAATATTATGGCCTTAAGCACCTCTTTAAGCTCCAAATAGAACTTGTAGAAAGCCTATTCTTGCAGCTCCATTGTTATTTATTCTTGAATAAATAAGTTCATGGTTGCTTTAAATTTATTGGCTCGTGACCTTGTGACTGGACCACTTGGAAGAGTTAGTAGGTCTTCTTTCAAGCTCCTTGTGTTCTCTTGAATCCTATGTAGAACCGTATCAACCTTCTTGGATTTTGTCAAGGTTGACAGACCATAAAAATCATTGAAGATGATGAACTACTAATCAAAGAAGTCGATTGAGTATGGAAACTTAAGAGATTTATCATACTAGGTCTCCCCTTGGATAAAAGTAAACATCTTACACTCCTCTAGCTTATTTCAAGAGTAGAGGTCAAACTCAATAAAATATCTCTCCTTCTGCATGGTTGTAGAGACTTTGGACTCTATCGGACCTTATTAGTAGTGACCTAATCCTTTGCCAGGAATGAAATTCATGTTAAGCATCATTCTTTCCATAGTAGGGCTTGGTTGATAAGAGTATGGCTTGAATTCTTAGATATGAATAACCTAAAAATTAGTCATGAGAGGAACATCTTCCTTGATGTAGGCTAATGTAACCTTATCAATGATAGTAATGGTCACCAAACCTTCCTTATGTGAGAATTTGATCTTCTGGTCTAAGATGGATGACACACTTTCTAGTAGATGGAACCAAAACTGGCCTAACAGTAAAGCAAAGGATACTAGGATTTCCAGAACTATGAATTTTATAATTGACTCAAGTCACCCAATTGTCATAGTTATAATAAAGGTACTAGTAACCTTCCTCTTTGATTCATCATATACCTTAATGATTATCTTATATGGCTTCAAATGGGAAACCTACATTCCAAATTTTGGTAGCACATTGAGAGGACTGACATTTATGTTGGAACCATCATCTACCAATTTATATTATCACACCCAATTGGTGAAACAAGCTTCCGTAGTACGATTAATAAAAACTATATATTTAGGAATTCACTAATCACTCAATAAAGGATATGTAAATTTCTTTTTTAGCAACGGAATAATTATCTAATATATTTTTGTAACTATTAATTTTATAACCTGTGGCTTCAACATTACCTATCATATAAAATATTCATATAATCAATTTAGTATGTCATCTAACATTTTCTTGTATATAAACATCATTTGAAAACTTCGATAAGCCACACACTAGATATTTTTAGCATCTCTATTAATTTACAAGCATAAAATATTTTATTGCCCATAATTTTACAATGATAGTTGTGTCAACAAGATCATCAACTAGGAATATGTTATATTAACAAAATATATTGTGAGGGTCATAAGTAGCTTGGAATATCCTAATTACCTTGATGCTTTATTGATCCAATAGCCCTTTTAAATTATTTTGACCTGTATTCATTAAATGCTAAATGCTAAATGCCAAGAATAACACTCAGTGGTGTCTAACTGTAATTATGCTATAATTAAAATTTAAATATTTCATTGTAATATAATAAAATTAATAAGTAAATCAATTAAGGAAATGCACAACAATTAATCATAAGAAATATAACAATAATGAAATCATCCCAATAATATTCCATTATTATAATGGTAATAAGTAATAATCTCTACAGCTATTGCTGTAAACTATTCAAGGTTCCTGTAAAATCACTCATAATTACACTTTGTTAACTAATACAGTAGTAGTAATATGCCTAACTTCAATAAATGAAAATCTTGAGTTGCAATTCTCATTTCCCGAAGTAATGATATGCAATGGTAATGAATACAAATAGTATTGTATTCCACTGTTCTCTATCATTTTATCATTTCTCTATGAATTGATCAATTTTTTATGATCACAACAATCTCTATCTTTGATTGTGCATAATCTGTACTAGACATATTTTCAATGATATTTGATGATATGAGTGATGTGCATTACTTAATATATGAGTATGATTGAGATGATGACATGGAATTATGCGATATGTGAATGATATGGAAAATAAATGATGTGATAATTGAGAGATGATATGATGTTGATATGAGAATAATAAATGAAATCATTGAATACAGATTCATTAAATGATGATAATTTCATGGATACGATGTCTAGAATACTTAAAATATTTTTAGGTTTATATGAGGTATTAAGATGTTTTTAGGTGTATAAAGTGTATAAATAAATAATGCAATTATAATGTGTGTATATATATATATATATATATATGGTTTTAATGAATAAATACAATGTATAGATAAAGTATAAGTAGTGTAGAAGTATAAGTATAATGAATGGTATTTAAATAATGTTTTGATATGTATAGAAATGATGTAATATATATATGATATAAATAGAAATATATAAATAAGATAATGAATTAAATAATGAGTATGTAAGTATGTAAATAAATAAATATATATAGATATAAGAAGTTAGTGGATTTTTAAGTTATTATATTTTATTGATAGTGGGATAGATAAATATGTTAGTGGAGGATATAAAATATTCGATGTCGTACCCCTCTCATAGTGCAACATGCTCCCATAGAATAATGAACAGTCTCTAAACAAATAGAAACCGTTAATTATCCTATAAGGAATGTAAATTTTTTTATTACTTCACTTTTTAAAACAAACTCTATTTGTCTTTGTAAAACATTGTATGCATTTAACTGAAAAACATACAAAGTTTATACCTCATAAGTTGATACATGTAAAATTCTTACTACATTTTGTGTCTGAAGAAAAACATTTAAGAATAATAAAACTCATCTTGCACACATCTGTTTAAAGCCTTAATACATTACTCTATAGAAATATATTAAATTGTTCCAAGTCCTTGCCATCAAATGGAGTACTGCTGAACTGGTGCTATGGTATCTGTGTATTTCCAATCCTCTTCTAAACCTGTGTCCATCAAATGATGAATGCTGAGTGTTTTCACTTAGTGGTGCTATAATCATGAAGCATGTAAATATAAACCAATCATATGTCGTAAATATAACAAGTTTGATAATCTTAATCATCATAATTATAACATTGCCATGTGGTCAATTAGAATATTATTTCTGAGCATCTAATACATATAATAACATTTATTCACTTACCAGATTGCTCAGATTATAGTTCATTTATGACACTACTCTATCAAATTTTTTTCCATGATATGCAATGCCTATTTTCTTTGAATTGCTAATCTTTTCAAAAATACCGATAAGGAATGTAAGTCTTATATTATGTAAACTATATTGTTTAACATGAACCAATATCAAATTTGTCAATTCTATTTATAAATTATTGTAAAACACTAACTGTATATATCGTACTATAATTCCTCAGCATATAATTGCTAATTATAAGCTCAAGCTCATACGTTTATAATCAAGTTCTTTATAATATTATATTGTTATAGTATTAACATTAGAGTCAGTTACATCATAATATAATCATTTATAAACACAGTTGATCTATAACCTTATAAAACATTCACTAGAATTCTATAACTGTACATCTATCATGATGCAACATCACCTGTATCCATTGAATCAATAATCTTTCATGTGTACCTATATAAAATACATGTTTCATAATGGATATACTATATTGTTTTAATATATGCCAATATCTTTTATCATCATTGCTATAAACATTTCCATGACATAATTAAATCATGTAAGTACTCGCAAGTACCATCTTTTCATTCTGCTATGTACACCTTTCATTAGCAATTCATAATAAAATAAAGAATACAAATCATTATCTTTATCAACATTCAACATATAAATGTCATCAATGAATAACATCATACTCCCAGCATAACATTACTGTCTATGAGCCTAAGCTCAAATAATTGTAAATCATTTCCTTTATGGCGTAACCATGCCCTTTGCATTAGCACTGTAAACATCTATATATCAATGCATATGTATCATTACATAGCAATGCAATGATGTATTTGTCATGTATATCATTTTGCTATGTATTTCCATTAGTTTTTCTGTATCATTTCATTTTATCATCCTTATGAGAATGTAACCATGTTCTGTATTCTTTCTCTGAATAAAATAAGATATAGAGACCATTATGTTTTCATAAACATTAATATATATGCACTTGTAGTGCATTCATCATTCCATCCTCTGTACTTTCATCATGTATGAATGATAATGTAATGAGAATGCATTCATGCTTTGCATTCTCCCTCTAATGTTCTTGTAACATTTCATTTCTTTTCTATTTGATTGTGCATAATCACTTTTCGTAATAGGTCCCTTTAGGTACCGGCACTCAACTCCCATAGGAGGCTAAATATAATTATAACTATAAGGTTCTATGAACCTTATCTCTATTAGGAGAGCCATTATAACTGTATGATTCCATTTAAGGAATCCATCATCTTTATGACCCAGTACGTTTCTTTATTGATCGTTACCTTACATTTGCTCATTTTTCTCCTTCCTTATTCCTTCATGTCATGCCATGAATATGAATATGTCTTTAGATGATTCATGACATGATATGTATGCCTTATGCCATGATGCTATGATGAAAATATGTAATCATGATAAAGTATCATACATTATCCATTTCATACATTCAGTAACATTCAATATAATGAAGATAATTTCATAACACAAATACATTAAAACATTGCTCATTGACCTTGATTAATAGGTCATGATATTATAGTCCATCAACTATAAATTATTATTAACCGTTCACTTCAATTCATGGCACATCATTGATAAAATACCACATTTAATATAACTATAACTATAGATATAGCAACTCACACATTGCTATCCTATAACCATATATCATTATGGTATAGTAACAATCTTTCATCATAAGCCATTATGCACATTTCATACCTTTTGATCTTTTATAAAGAAAGAGAATACACATCATATAATATCTCTGTCTCTATGATAATTCATTTATTGACTTTATTTAGTGGGTCATCATATCATATATCATTAGGTAAAATTTCTATAAACATGCTTTAACTATTGGCCTTATTAAATAGGTCATAATATCATATAGAGTAAACTATACTCTTTGGTATTCACTTTCAATTTGACATTGATCATTCATGTTCATAGTATAATAAAAATGTCATATAGAACATGTTACCACATGTTAATATCAAAGTAAGTTAATAAATTACCCGCCAATCCACTAATAAGGAATCAGCTAATAAATAGCACAAACCTGTTTTTGTGAGTCCATGGTATCCATAATGAAATAATTCTACCTTGTCCCTTTAGTGATGCCTTTGGCAATATTATCATTTAACCATTTAAGAATAAAATCTATAACACTATTAAAGCATTTGACCATATTAAGATATCATACTTTTATTTCAAAGAAAAGAATCATGTAACATGTAGCAGTCATATGTATATTCTTGCATTTCATTCATACTAATTTTGCATAAGTCAACTAAGGTCATTTACACTCTTTTCATGTTTTTAGATATCATCTAGCATGTTCAATGTAACGTATATTTTATAAACTTTAACAAGTGATCTATTAGTCATTCACATTATACAAGTAACTTAACACCTTTAAGCATTCACATCTATTTATAAGATATAGCCATAGTTTCATTTTAATACATATTGAACATGTAAGCATGAATTCATCTCATAGTATTCCACATTTCACTTATAATGATTATATCAGTATTTTGACCATTTCTGATGTATTAGGCAATATCGCTTACATGAATGTATATAAGTACTATTGGTTTCCTTTTTAATAATAATATATGCTAATAATCTCATACATCGCTCAACTTATTCATATGTTCATGTTCAAGAACTCATATTAGCCATAATAACATGTAAATCATACATATATAACATCATTCAACTTTCATCTATAATGAAGCTTATCTTACATTGAAGGCGTAGTTACATACATAAATCAATGACCATATAAACAATATGTTTAGTATGTCATTTCATTTAGTATTATATATAACATTGAGTTCTCATATATAAGTACCATTGTATTAAGTTTAGATGCCTTAATGTTCATTATCCAGGTGATCAAATCATTTAACCATAGGTACTATACATTTGGTCAATTGATACTATGTTTATGGTAAAATACTATTCTTATCAATAAACTATGGTATATACCTCTTTAATGTCTTTTAATAGATGTATAAGATCATGCATTTAAGAATTTTGAGCAAGTTTTATGATAGATCACTTAAGGACTTAAGTTGGTATGCATATTAGTTAAAACATATTCTGCCTTCTAAAACCTTTGCTCATTGTAAAAGACTTTTACCAAAGTAAATGACCTTTAAATTAAATGATTCTTAAATCATTAGAAACTAGACTCAAAGAGCTTTCCAACAATATATTATACGCCCTAACACTCATTTGATAAGGCCTCTAAAAGTCATTTGCAAGATTGCACATTGAAGTTGAAACTAGTTGCTGTCATGATTGTGACTTTCAATATCATGATCGTGACATTAAGCAGAAATTTTGCAAAACCTACTATCATGATCATGACTTCAAGTCACAAGTGTGATTGAGAGTTCAAATTGCAGCAGGAACTCACTCCAAAATACCTCTAAATGATTCCCCAAGCTTCCTAATCCATTATTATGTCCAAATCATCTTAGAATCACTTCTAAAACTTACTAAAAACATCAATCAAACACAATCTAAAGTTCAATCATCCATCAAATACAATTCATCATTTACAAACCTCAATCAAAAACTAGCATGACCCATGAAAAAGATCCAAGTTAGGATTTAACTTAATTATTTTTACCCAGAATTTCATTTAATTATGCATAACACCAAATTCATCACTTCTACTTCCTTATTCTTTCATCTTTCATCAAATTCTTTCTTTTATACATAATCAACATAACCTTACAACAAATTACTTCTTTCAACTCTATAAAATCAAGATCCCAAATCTCCATACAAACCACCATGATTAATCATCAAAATTAGCCACAAGAAAATAACTCAAAAGGAAAGAAGTGTATATCAAGTAAAGAAGAAGAACAACAAAAATCTTTAATTTTTGCTTTCTCTTACCTGGATTTTAAAGCCTTGAAGGTTGGGTTTTGTAAGAACAAAGAAAGGAGAAGAAGGAGAAGAATTCGTATGTTCTGGAAAGAAGAGATAAGAGGAAACCTGATTTGCTTCCTCCTTTAATCATATTAGACTTACCTTTAACCTTAAGAAAATAATAGAAGCCAATTATAACATAACACTTGGTTATTTCATACTTCCTCCCTTTAATTAATTTCCTTCCTCTATTTTTTATTCATTTTTACATCATACTTATAAAATATTCTACTTACCACTCATTTAATTTATTACAACCATTCATCACTGTGAGTGCCGGTTTCTGCCGGGGCCCAGAGCAAGGCTTGTAAAAGTCACGGATCGGGGACCGCACTTGGAGCGAAAGCGCAGTCTTCCTAAGGGGTTCCCTTA
>CANYBF011114535.1:0-13797 GCA_948192965.1 Dalechampia spathulata
GAACATTTGTATACAATAAGAATCTCATTCCATAAACTCTTTATGGATTCTTTTGCACTGTTCCAATATCATGGACTTCAATATATAGTTTAATACTCCAAGTAAAATAAGTTCATTTAAAACATTGTACTATATAATGAATAATGCATTTATTAATGAGAAACGTATAGTACAAATACACATGATGCTCTAGAGCATACACTAACATCAAATACCACCTCAAACACACATCACTATGCCATATCATGCATATATATCATGTCACTATACTATATCATTACTTCACATGCCATGCATATACCATGTTATGCTACCGCATCCCATATGCCATGTTATACTTTGCCACATTATGCTATCTTATGCTTATTGTTATAACACATCATAATGCATGCTTATTTTTATCCTCTTGCTTGCTCGCCTGCCTAAGATAATAAATCAAACTAAAATGGTAAAATCAAGCTTGGAAACTTGTAGAAAATAGATCTTCACCACCTGAACCCATCTCTGAAGGGTTTAACTTAGCACTCATATTGTGGGTTGGTTGAACCAAATTCAGAACTATTCGATGGCAACTCCCAAATTATGACTCTTTTGAGTTTGTATCATTCCTCGAGGTATCCTCTTAAGAAGACCATACTTTTGCTCTAAGTAGGATCTCGGTATTATCTATCGCAAGCCTCACTCTAAGTCGCGGTAAAAGCCCGCCTACAATAATATAAACTTTGGTTGGAGCTCCATAGGCTAAACTCTAATTAACTGAACCTTGACTACTGCCTCTGCCCATCTCAGTTCAACTCCTACCTTTGCCTCCACTCTATCACTAAACTATGAAACTCTAGAAGTAGGTTTAATAAGTGTATTTTATTTATAACTTCCTCGCTCTACTATAATGTATAAAGGCATAACTCCACATGTAGTGTAGTCTCTAACAAAGTAGCCTAAACCTCCATATCAATAATATACTCTAGTTCACACTCCATAAACTCCGAAGTGATATTTATTGCAAGTAGAAAACTATCTAAACCCTAAGTCACCTCATTCTAATGATTGGTTAATCTGTGGTCATCTAGGTGTCGGTGGTTTATAACTCATCTATTTAGGCATAAAAGGACTTCTGAACTTCCTTCTCTTACTATAATTAGTAAATGAACTAGCACCTTTCACCAATTTTCTTGCCTTCTTGGCTATGCCTTCTTCCTCGTTGTTAATAGTATGCTCCTGCCCAAGTGCATTAGCCATCAAAGTAGAGAAATCCTCATCATTAAATCCATATACCTTTGCCTAAATTTAAGGTCTCAATCCCTACTCAAACCACTTACATCTCTCCTTACCAGTAGTAAGTACGCTAGTAGCATAGTAAGCTAACCGTGTAAACTCCCTTTTATGCTACTATCATGTCACCTTATCTCAATATGTGGAACTCCTGTATTTTCTAATTAGTATATGCTAAGGGAACATATTTTTGTTTAAAATCTCTTTAAAAATCATCCCAAGATAACACTAGTGGCTCTATCAAGCTATTGGGTATCATCTTCCACTACTTGTATGCATCATCTTAGAGTAGTGAAATAACATACTCGAATTTCATCTAATCTATTGAATCAAGCTTCCTTAATACCCGCTTAGTCTGCTCTAACCATATCTCTACCACATAAGGATCTATAATGCTAGAAAAACATATTGCCTTATATAGTTTCAGTTTCTCAAAATTCCTCCAAGTTGGCTCTCTCTCAGTTGTTTGTATTTGTATAACCACTAGATCAATTGTCGATGCTGCTGGTTGTTCTATAGGAGGCACCCTCTTAATCAGCTTGACTTGCTCTATAGGGACTCATCTAGCCTTGGCTTTATTACTAGCCTTAGATGTATCCTCTTATGGACCATGATTGCCTCTGCCTTCTCCCCTAATTATCATAACCCTATAAGTCATTTCTACTAACTTTATAATAAAATTTAATTGGATTGTACCAATTAGTATCAAGATCATAACATAATTCCTAGCTATGCAACATATCATTTATAGGTAATAAAACTAAGATATCATACAATTTCAAATTTGAATATCATGAGCTAACCATAACTCTAATACCACTATAACATATTACACCCAATCAATGAAAATATACTCCTATAAAATGATTAATAAAAATTATATGATTAGAAATTCATTAATCACTTTACAAAGGATCTATAAATTGCTTTTTTGATGGAGTATATCTAATATATAATTGTGACAATTTGTTTAATCACATATGGCTTCATAATATTGCCTATTTATATAAAACATCCACATATAATTTATGGTACACTATCAAACATCTTTATTACATTGATATCATTTGTATAATTTAAAGCAAGCCACATAATAGGTAGTTTCAGCATTCATTGATATACAAACATAAAATATTTTATTGCCTATAATTATACAATGATAATCGCATAAACAAAAACATTCACTAAGAATACATTATACTGTTAATAGTGTATTTCAAGGACTGTACAAAACTTGGAGTGCTCTAATTGTGCTAGTGCCTCATTGATTCGAATGCACCTTTGAACTACTCTAGCCTGTATTCATCAAATGATAAATGTTGAGCATAAAACTTAGTGATATCAAGTAATAATTGTACTATAAATAAGATTTAATTATCTTTTTCTTATAAAATAAATGTAAATAATGAATAAAACAATTTAATGAATAACATAGTAATTTATCATAATACATAAGGCAGCTAATAAAATTATACCACTAATAATGAATTATTATTAAAATAATCCTCTATAATTAATTTTGTATCTCATTCATCATTTTCATCGATCAGCTATGTTATCATTTTGTATATCAATAGAATAGTAATGATATGTTCTTGATGATGAATTCAATTATGAATTGCATTCCTTCATTCTTTGTTATTTCATAATTTCTCTATGATCACATTAGTCTCTATATCTGATTATGCACAATCTATACTAGGAATATTTTCAATTGTTTTCTTTTTTAGTATACCTCTGTATTTTCTGTATTTTTTATGTTTTTTATATTTGATTTGTATCTGTATATGTATCTATATCTACATATGTACCATCCTTACATATATATATATATATATATATATATATATATATATATATGTATGTATCTATAATTGTACCTCCCGTGTTCCTATGAAATGTGATGTTATTGATGTATAATGCATCTGCTAAATGTAGACTTAACGGTAAAATAAGAATATTTCAAATTATTTATATATATCATGTATCCAGATAAATAAATATTAATCAAACATTCACCACATTATATGATGACATGTTTGTAATTAACAAGCCTTTATATTTTATCTATAAATCTCATTTACCGATAATTAATATTAGGTACAAACCTATTTTGTTTTACCCTTATCTGTACATGGAGTTAGGATAGCAGCTCTCCTATCTTCTTCATTTGTTATATATAAATTTTTTTGATATTTCAATCAAGTATGTTATGGAAATACTTTAAGCATTTGTATTTAGATATGCAATGTATATGCATACATATTTTGATGATTTGTAATCAACTAAAGAAGATAATATATTATATACACCTTTTCAACTTATAACTCCATCTAACCATTTCATTAAATTCAAGCATAGTCAAAAACATGCACATATAATAACTACTTACTTCTCTACTAAGTGTCTTAGTCTAGAATTTACAATTGCATATCGTTCGTAACCACATAGAAGGTATCTGTAAATATCATTCAATTCTAAACATGTAAGTTAGGTAGTTACTATAGGCTATTATTTGGTCATGCAAGAATTCCCATAATTAATTATTTAATTCAAGTTCTTATCATTTTAATTACTCTAGCAATTTGCATCATACAATAATGCAAGATTAAATGCCAAATTAATTGTTCGAATAAATGTTTCATGCGTTGGATTCCTACCAACCGCAAACATAATCCATTGTAAAACTTATAAATTAAAATTTTCTTTCATTTCTAAGCAATAAATATAAATTTAATTGATCACGTGATTGTTATAGTTCCTAATTTCAACATTTATTATTATTATTATTATTATTATTATTATTATTATTATTATTATTATTATTATTATTATATTTTTTAAAAGACTATAAGAAAATAATTACATATATTTTTACTTTCGTTACTTTTATCAATGTTACATTGAGTCATTAGCTTTAAGCGGTCGTATCTTTAATCCTATGTAATCTACTCCCCCTTTTTTCACCAAGAAAATACTCATAATCAACTTTAGCATTTTCAGCATTCTCGAGCATAAAATAAGTAAAATTTATTATAAATGGGGTTGCATTTAATATATTAAGGTACTGTTCATTTAATGTATAATTTCAAACATTCTTCTACACAAATATAACATAACCTCCTATTGCTTCTATATTAAGATCATGGTTTTTAGCTTTTAAGTTCTAGCGAGATTACATATATATATTTATATACATCTCAATCTACATTAGCCATAATAAATACACATTTAAGTGTTAAATTTTGTAATTCTTTTATTTGATCAACATGAATTTACTTTATATACTGACTTTATGCAAGGTTAGTTGGACATGTTACTAATTCTTAGCATAAAATGTTTATTAGCTTCTCAATTTTCATCAACCTTTCATAAGTATATGTATGTGTGGTTTAATCACCACTTCTTTAAACATATAATTAAACTTTACAATCTAATGTGTCCTTATTTTACCTGAAAATTACATAGTTTAAATAATTAAAGGTTTCTCATTAATCTTGCAACTTGAGTATAAACTTGCTTTTGATATAACACATGCCCAAGTATCCCTTAGTTTCTCACAGCAATATCACTTGCACACACCTTTCTTACCAATCTTGAACCAAACAAATGATAACATTAACTTAATCCTCCATCACCTACATACACATCCATATCTCTAACTAAAGTGTGCACACTCTCACTAGCTTATTTCTCAACCCTCATTTCCAAGTATGATAATTATTTATTAATTTGATTATTCTATCATGAACATAACACCCTACTCTGGCATCATATCTCCAAATGTCAATGTTCAAGTCCCAAAATTTAACTTGGTGTACACAATACCCTTTTACACATCCATGATAAATTAATTTTGATTTTATTATTATTATTATTATTATTATTATTATTATTATTATTATTTATCATATCCTCAATTTTTAGTGCGTACAGTACTAATGATTTGAGTGGTAAAAATTATTCCTCATATGATCAAAATTAGACGATGATGTAGAATTATGAAAAATGCACATTTTGAGGTGATATTTTATAAATATATGATAATGATTATAATATTTATCAAGATCAAGGAATGATGATAAGATGATAGTAGATTAAGCCGAATATGAAAAATAAGTTTGATCGTGTAAAATTAGGTTGATTAATTAAATGCACATATATCAAGGCATGATAATTTACGTATGCATGAAAATGTATGTAATGGAGGAATTAAGCTAAATTATAATTGAATTTGAAGTATGCATAATTTAATAATTATGTATGATTAAGGTTCATATAAATAAATTATATATATGAAATACATACGTGTAAATATATGCGTATAGAGATTAATTGATGGTTTAGATATTGAAAATACTTTATATTCTTAAATAGGTATGTCCAAGATGATTTATTTAACATAATATTAATATTATGGAAAAGAAAGTATAATGGAATTTGGAATTCATTTATGATGTCATCAATGAATAATGATGATGTAAACATGATGTCATATAAGGCTAATTATGATTTTAATCATATTAAGAATGGACAATTATGAAATTTATAATACCTTAGTGAAAGTATATAATGATATGTAAATATTAGAAAAGATAAAATTAGTAATTTTATTAATGATGTCATAAGAGGGTATGATGATGTCATAAATAGGTTTATTGAATAATGGAGTGTATAAATGAGTATTAATATAAGGATATTGAAATAATGATAAAATATTAATTAGACATGTGATGGAATGAGTATAATATAGGTTAAATTAGATATGATATAAAAAGGAAAAAATAAGAAAATGATTTAATAATGTATATGTAAGATGGAATTTAATAATATAGATTTGAATATATGGAAATTAGGAAATTGTATTTTATTTGGTATGGAAAGATGAAAAAGTAGAATGAATAAAATATTGTTGGATAGAGAGAAAAAAAGTAAAATGATATTTTAATTGATTTATGGAGAATATATTGATAAATTAAATATGGATGGATAATAAATTAAGATGTTAAATTCATATTTATTGTGTATGGAGGTATTCCATACGTATTTTGAGGGTTTTAAAGGAAGAAAATGAGGTTTATACATATAAAAGTACATATTTAAGGGTTTTTGAAGGTGATGATCACATGGAAGAGGGTGTATAATAACTAATGTGAGATTGCCCTAAATATGCCTACATTCTCTACGGTTTTGGGTTGTTTTTCATAAGGCATTTGACTCTTTTTCTTTTATTTTCTCTTTAGACCAAAAATTATCTCCATATTCTCCTTCTTCCATGGCTTATTTCTTATTTTCTTTCCCTTTCTTCATTCTACCTCCATGAAAACTGTATGCCATTCATCTTTCTCATACCTTTTTCTTGACGAACACTGAGTATTTCACTCAGTGGTGCTTTTAATTATAATATAGAAAAACATAATCATTCATATATTTTGTATAAAACAAATCTCATAATTCATTTCATCATATTTATAACATCATCATAAAATCGCATAAAATATTTTTCTGAACATTTTAGATTTATCCAACAATATATGATTTCTATATTACTCATATCTTTATTCAATAATATCAATACCTTATTAAGTTTATTATCATATTACATAACCATGGTCTCTTGAAACATTACTTTTGAACTATGTAGTAATATCATAAATACTACATCAATCATAATTATGCATCCATTAATAATACATCTAAATTTATTAATAATTTGAACTACTTAACCATATATCTCTAACCAATATCATTAATTTCATAACATTTCCAGATAAAATAAAATCCTATAAGCATTCAAAAATGCCATTGCTCTCTTAATCACATATTCCTTTAATTCGTAATTCATAATATAATTAATCATATTAATTATATTCTTTGGCAACATTCAGCATAAATGGCATCAAAGAATAATAAAATATATGTTTATCACATTATCACTGCCTATTAGCATAAACCCCTATAACTGTTTTCCTTAACTTCTAATATATAAGTATGTTTATCGTATTAGGATTATCAATAATTATTTATGAATGTGACCCTAACATACGTCATCATACCATAACATAATTCATTATTTAATATAATACCCATATAAGTACGATTATGATACAATCATCATTCTATCATCATAATCATTTTTACTGTTGAACATAAGTTTGAATCCTTTCATATAGTAATCATTATATAATAATGTAAAGTTCCATATATTATTAATATAAATCTACTATTCACTTTCCATTATATTTTTTTTTCATATCATTACATATCATCCTTATGAGAATGTAATCATATTCACCATATCTTCCAACATAATATTTTATATAAAACCATTATGTTTCTTTATCATTTATGCATGTGCACTTATAGTGCTTTCATTATATCATCCACTGAACTTTCATAATGCGTGAATGAAAAATGTTACTATGAGAATGCATTCATGTCATGCTTTCTCTCTCTTATTTTCCTGTATCATTTCATTTGCCCTTTTTACATACTAGGCCAATTCCTTTAATGGCAAAGACTCGCTTCAACTGAAGGTTTCTATTAAAGATTGTCTAGGAGTTTAAAATAATGTATAAGGCAGTAAATGTAAATACGTGAAGTGGGGTTTATTATTCCACAATGCATTCTGCTGATATGTATATATATAACAAAATTTATGCATCCCTTGTAGAGTAATCAGTGGTTTTCACGTATCGGAGATCATTAATTATTCTACAGGAGCATATCGCACTTCAAAAAGGTGTGACATTATTATTATTATTATTATTATTATTATTATTATTATTATTATTATTATTATTATTATTACTATTATTATTATTATACATGAACTTATTCCCTAATAATCTATTTGTTCGAACCATTACAAGTAATAAAAGTTCATATGCATTCTTAAGGTTTGTCATATCTATAGTGATTTGTTTCCATCAAGCAATTATGTATTAATTCTATCCCTTTTTAGGCTTTCTAACTTAATCCGAACATAACTTTACTTGTGAAACAATAAGCCATACACACTTAATTTTTTAATTTGTAAATTGTCATAGTTCATTAACCTTTTCTAAAATAATTAATATAATTACCAATTAAGCCTTGACTTTTCTTCAACATACATTATTTATCATATAAACTCATACAATTTAAACACCCAAGGCATAAACATGGAATGATACACCTTTAACATTATACGAATCACAACAATCAGTAATTTATAGGAAATTAGGCAGGGATAATTCTTTATACAAATTAATAAATCCCAAACACATCAACATGATATATACATTTATATGCAAACCTCACTACTTATATTATTCTTTGGTACATACAAATAAATGCTTAAGTGATTAGCTCAATTATTTTTGTTACTTAGCAACCCTTAAATAGATTAGGATACCTACAAGACACCCTTTAACATGCTAAAAACATGTTCAGGCACAATGAATTCATCATATAGTTTAATGGATACAAGCAGCCATAACCTACCTTAGTTCAGAGATGAATCGCCCACTTATAATCTCACTTTATTATTTCTAATTCCCTTTTCAATTGGATATAACTTTCAAAAACCATCCAATAGCCCTTAAACAATATTCTACCACCTAACTTATAGGTTGGAGATTTTCTTCAAGATAAAGAAAATGTAATATGTCCATTAGTGGATTCTATTACTATTATTTATTAATAAAATTAATATTCCTTCCCCAACATAATTCCCTTCTAACCCATAATAATGCTATATATATATATATATATATATATATATATATATATATATATATATATATGCATTTACATATATAACTAAGATAGTAAGGGTATAATTTAATACTCTTTAATCTTTTTATTTTTTTATTTTTTTATATATATGTAAGTTTTTAACTTATCCATTATCATATTTATTTACTTCCATTCTTTTATAATTCATATAACTCACTAGATAATATTAATTATCAATACCTTATTAATAATCATTATTTATCATCTAATGGTTATCCTTGTACATTACTAATAAAGTAAATATCTATATATGTAATAAAATAATTTAAGCGCTAATTATATTTATCAAATTATTAATCAATCTTAATTAATCATCACTTATTCTAGTAAAAAATCTAAAATATATCTTTATGTAATTATGATCATAATTAAAATAATGATAAGGAAAGTGAGTGCATCAGTGATCGTGACATAATATCCCTTTAATTAATGCATATTTTTAGCTATTATCACATGCATAACATGTATCAAATTCATAGCTTGTAACCAGCTTTGGTACTTATGATTATGCACAAGTTTAAAAACTAATCAAATTCAAGTTTCCAACTACAAAATTTCAATGTTCACCATGTAAGCAAGTTAGTATACTTATGACTTGAAAATCATGATTAATTAGAAAGTTTGTAGTCCAGTAACCCTTAATGTAAATGCATACTTAGTTATTCAAGTCCTTAGCCAAATTAAATGCATCATTAACATGCTAAAATAAGCTAACTCTTAAGAAAATTTCCTTCTACATGGCCTTTAATCATATGTAAGCAACAACCCCCTAAATTGACATAAATGAATTCCTTATGCTTAATATATAATCATGTTACTTATAACGTGCTTATAAAATTCAAGTTTCCAATTCTTAAAGAGCACATATTCATCTTTTAAAGCACCCCTCTTTGAAAAATACTTAAGCTAACCATATACATATATACATATACAAAACATGCCAAGAAAGAAGTGCAACTTTACAAACTTAAAATATACTAATCTACCTAATAAAACTATTCACTCATACAAGAGTTTGATCTTGCTAATGCATTAAGATAGGTTAATTAATAGCCAGTAGATTAGCTAATAAGCCTTGTTTCAATCTTAACTTCATATTGTTGTTAACATACAATAACAAACAGATGGTAAGCCAAATTCTCAAGCATATATATCATGCATACACAGCTCCTTTAAGGCTTCATTTCCACATTCAATCAAGTAGCATACATATGTGTTTTAACCACTATCTTAGTACATTTAAAACCTTTGCTTACCTGCATTGTAATAGAACCATACACCCTTACATCATAATAACTCGCTTCCAACCCTAAGGTAAGGTTTTTAAAGTTTGAACATCTAAGTTTTTGATATTTGGATGTTAAATTCCTCAAGGTTTTGATAAGTTTAAGGCCATTAAAATTTAAATATCTAAGTTTTCATGTTTAAACTTTGATTTGGTTAAGTATTGATATGCTTAAAGTTTGAATATTCTAGTTTTAATTTTGAAAGTTTTTAAATTCATCAATGTTGGTGGAGTGCTCAGTTTTTAAATATAAATGTTTATTTTGATTATTTTTTATCCTTCAATATTTTAAAAGGTGTCTCTATCTCTCTCTCATGTTTGTTTTTTTTTTTGGACTTAGTTTTGTTTGTGATAAAATTAAATTAGTTGGTTTTTTGAGTCTAAAGTACTTATTGGTTTTAGAATTTTGCATTATAGTATAGAGTGTTCTTTTGGTTGCTATTTTCATTTATTCATTGGTTTTTATTTTTATTTTATTCTTCTTCATGGCTTTCTTGCTTACTTAACATTGGTGTTCATATTGTTTTAGCATTGTTTGAGGCCTATCTTAATCTAAATGAGAGCTATGAGTTGTTCCTTCTCATTTAAGTTATGGTTCCTTAGTTGTTTAATCAAATCTTGAAGTTTAAAATGATAAGTGAGGTTTTAATATACATGTTGTTATTGTACTTTAATGTAAGATTGAGTGTTTGAACTTTCTTTGTTTAATCTTCTCAAATTTTAGCTTTTAAGCATGTTTTTAGAGGTTAAAGGTTTTGGATGTGCATATATTTTTAGTTTTTTATTTACATTTGACTTCCTCAATGGTTGATATGGTGGTTTATTTCAATTTTCAAGTGTTCATTTTTGTTTTGTTTTCTTTTTCTCTAGCAATTTTTGAGGTTCTTTTAGTTTATTTTCAAGTTTGTTAAGGTTTTTAGCCTTATTTTTATCTAATTTTTTTACTAATTTTTTCTTATTTGGTCTTTTCCTCAAGTGTCTTTATTAAGGTTATAAGTTGTGGGATTTTATACCTATGTGTGGCTTTATCTTCATGCTTAGTAAAGATTTCGGTATCATAGAATGCATGGTAAGTCCTTATTAAATGTATTGCTTGTTAGCACTCACATGCTTCATTTTATTGATTCTCTTTTCCTTTAAGTTAACTTATGAATATGTCCCTATTTAATTGGGTCTTCAAAACGTGCCATCATGTCATATCCATGACCCAATATGACATGCCTCCCGTAGCATAATTACCAATCTCCTCTAATTGAAGACCAATAATTACCCTACAAGGGATGCATAACATAAAACATGAATCACAACATGCATGCATATCATACGCAGCTAATAAACTTATGACAACATCACAATCAAGCATGCAGTTATCTCATTTTCATTGTTCTAAAACCAAAAACTTATCATATAATCTGATACCAATAGAAAAATATATCACATATAAGTATGTATAGCGGAAACATGCAATGTCACTAATATTTTACTACCAAGGTACAAGAATAGAGTAGAAGGTTGCACGAGCCATGGAATAAGAGCCTGTCTGGTAGTCCAAGACCTCTACCATCGAACTATCTCAGGTCTCTTGCTGAGGTCCTAGTTCCCTTGCTCTCTCATGCCATTAGTGCCTATCTTCATCAATTGATAAATGCTGAGTATAAAACTCAATGCTACTAGTAAAACAAATAACAAGGAATATTCATATCATAGCACAGAGCATATCATTCCATATAACTATTCACTGAGAAGCATAACTCATTCAGAGAAATTCCATCTAACATCTTTTCTACAAGTAAAACTCATTCAAATATGTATCAACATAATCTAATCACATAGTCATAAGCAAGGCATTTCACATGATACTCATGTCATTTGCATCATTTACGTAGCACCTTTCATCATTTAATATCTGATCCTTGCATAATCCTTCCATCAATGTTTATGTATATGAATGTGATGGAACATGCCTTTTTCTTTCTTTGAATGCATCATGATATGCATTCCCCTCCGTTCTCGTATCATAATCATAATCATGAATGCCTAACATTCTCATGTATATATGTGCACATAAAGTAATTTTGGTATTTTCATATCATGGTGTTTTGTTTACTTTTATCTCGTAAACACATTATCGCCACCCTCTATTTTTATTGAGCTCCCCTTTATCTTCACCGTTCACTCATTTTCCTCCTTCCTTATCCTTCCTATGCATGTAGCTCAGTACTCGTACCCCGTGTTTTTAGAACACGTTTGTGTTTCCCTATCTTTTTGGTAACACATTATTATATTACTTGTTTTCTTTTTCCCTCATTATTGCTCTAACATGCATGCCATAAATTTATGAATATGACTTGCTACATGAATCATGATTTATGCAAACATATAGAATCAATATTCTGCTTTCAAATAAAATCTCATAAACATTGTCATTTCTAGTTAAAAGACTTAACTCAATCATAATCACGTATAATCATGAAGGTAAACATTTTAGCTTACCTGATGATTCATTTGAAATGAACCAACTATTAATAGCATAAGCATAAATCAACATAAACCAATATATTTATCATACATGTTTTACCATGGGACTTCATTTCAAGACCTTAGAGAAGGTCAAGAAGTGAAGAGCATGAACCAACAAAACTAGCACAAATCAGCCACTGCTTTTCCTTTGTCTATGATGATTCAAGGAATAGGTTCTCTATCTGTATCATCACCTATCATCATACAACATCTTTTGATATCTCAATCAATCATAACATAAATCACATGTAACTATTTTTGTCACGTCTTCTGGCTACGTAACATGCTCCCGTAGAATGATTACTAATTCTTCATCAAGAAAATCAATAATCATCCTACAAGGGATTCCATACATTCATAAATAGTGTATAAATTTTTATATATATATATGTCCAATTCATTTTAACAATCCATGGTTCATCATGCATACATTGTTTAGTTCATACCATTTTTAGTGTCATAATTATACACACATTGTTACAAGTTTATAATATATCAATATTCAATGTACTGCCAAAGTGCTTTTATAAAACCTTGCACGATTATTACTTATAAGAAGTCTATAATAGTTTTATTACCACACAGATTTTGTTGGTCCTACTGTTACCACTAATATCTCTCTTCCGCGGCTTTGCTTATTCCTGCGTTTATCAATTGACAAATGCTGATTACAAAACTCAGTGGTGCTAGTTATAACATGTAATACAATTAATCATATAGTCCAAATAACCATAGCATTTAAAGATCCATGGCATTCGTAGTTCATGATGCATTGATGTCAATTTAATCTTCATGCCATTTATTTCAAGCAGTATGAGCATTTCTTTTGGATTTCATGTCATACATATATATGAATCATTAAGCATGACTATCTTGAATTATGATGAATTTCCAATCATATTAAATATTTGTATGAAGATGACTTATCATTTATTTATGTC
>CANYBF011114924.1:0-56384 GCA_948192965.1 Dalechampia spathulata
TATAAAAGGCTGAATGGGTCTATCTATTTGGCAGATGATTATGCACTGTTTGTGGCAGGGATTGGTAATGTTCGGTTAAGGATGTTTGATAAGGTTGTCAGAACTCTTGACAATGTCTGGCATGTTCCTGATATGAAGAGGAATCTGATTTCTCTTACGACTTTGGCAATTCAAGGTTACAAACAGACTTCAGAAGGAGAATTCTGTAAAGTTGGTAAGGGCTCTATGGTACTGATGAAGGGGAAGCTTAAGGATCGACTGTATCATCTTCAAGGCAGTGTGGTTGTTGGAGAAGTTGCAACAGCTACAAGAAGCAGTGCTGCTAATTAGTCTCAGTTGTGGCATATACGTCTTGGTCACATGAGTGATAAGGGGTTATCTATGTTGGGCAAGCGAGATCTTTTGAATGGCTATAAGAATGATGAGTTGAATTTTTGTGAGCATTGTGTGTTCGGTAAACAGACAAGGGTAAAATTCAGCAAGCAAACAGTCCATAAGACCAAGGACAGGTTGGATTATATACATTCTGACTTGTGGGGTCCGAATAAAGTTCCTTCGAAACGTGGTGCTAGATATTTTATGACATTTATAATTGGTTATTTTGATCCTTTGAAATAACTCAATGAATTAAGTAGATCTTTTCAAGAGGTCCAATGATCGTAGATTGAATCTATCAAATTTTTACAATACAATGACTAGTTGTTTGTAGATTAAATGAATTTAAACTTTTAAATGGAACGGTTTTGAAATACTTTTTGATGCAAACTGCTTTGATCTAAAGCTTTGCACCCAAACACATTGCCATATTTGTTGTAAAGTTGAAATGCAGCGGCTGATCTCATGAATTGTTTATCTAATTACATGTTTCAATCATATATCATTACTATAATGTTGATATATCTTTATTATTCCTTTAATATAAATATGTTTCAACTTCACTCCTTCCTCCTACCTGTCTGCCGTTTCATCCGAATGAAAAGCATCAGACACCCTCACAAATACCCTTAACATGGACCTTTCCTCGGCTATCAAGTATTCATCAAAACTGAGACAATTTTGTTCAAAAAAAATCAAAACTGAGACTATTATTGGGAATGTTGACCAGTTGAGAGTTTGAAATTTACATATTAATAGAATTTTTGATGGGGTTGTCTAGCCTGTCATTATCATCAACAGTGTATGTGTTTGTTAGCAGTGATTGGAGATATCTCTACATAAAGGGTTCAATTATGCTCACCATTTCACAACATCATATAACACTTCTTAGATAACCATGGGAAGCCGAGGAAGACGATAACTGTCTCATTTGTCGTATGCTTTATTTGTATGCCTCTTAGCCACCGTTGTGGTGGCTGATCAGCCCTTACATCTATGCTTCTCCACCACCTCCTCCACCCTTAAACTCTCCTCCTCATTATGTTTACAAATCTCCACCTCCACCTTCTTCATCACCACCGCCACTTTATTGCTATAAGTCTCCACCACCTCCTTACCACTACTCATCACCACCTTCTCCTGGAAAGTCTCCATCATCTCCTTACCATTATTCATCATTTCCTCCATCAAAGAAGCCTCCACTTGCACCTTCCTCATCACCACCACCTCCATATCATTATACTTCTCTACCCCTTCCCCAAAAGTCTCCACCACCTCCGTACCACTACACTTTACCTCCTACTCCTTCGAAATCTCCACCTCCAACATACTACTACAAATCCCTACCTCCACCTTCCCATTCACCGCCACCTCCATACTATTACACTTCTCCACCTCCTCCCCAAAAGTCTCCACCACCTCTGTACCACTACACTTCACCCCTCCTCCTTTGAAATCTCCACCTCCACCATATTACTACAAATCCCCACCTCCACCGTACTACTACAAATCCCCACCTCCGCCTTCATCATCTCCACCACCTCCATACAATTACACTTCTTCACCTTCTCCATCTTTTCCATCTCCACTACCTCCATACCAGTACACTTCACCTTCTCCTCCTACTAAGTCTCCACCCTCACCATACTACTACAAATCTTCGCCTTCACCTTCCCCATCACCACCTTCTTCCTATTACTATTCATCACCACCACCTCCTAGACAATACTAAGTTGATTCTATTGTAATTAAGTTGGTAAATCATTACCTTTATATGTTCTTTTTAAATTGACCATCTCCTCATTTAATTTGTAATGAAAGAACTGTTTGTATATAATAAGAATCAAAATGAAGATTTGTGGTGAATTTTTTTTGTGTGAGGCAATCATTATTATATCATTCCACTCTAATACAAAGGCATTTATGGAGTTCCTGGCAAACCATATATTTTCCTTCTTTTATAATGTCATTAGAACTATATTTATGACTTAAATTTTCAATATTCTAAATATATTTAGCCACTATAAAAATATTATGAACTCCTTTTATTTATAATATTTTAAAATAAACATATATATTTTGAAAATTTTAATATATTTACAAGTTTAATATTAATAAATAATTCATAAAATATATAAATAAAAAATCTCATAAATATTAAAAAAAATGTATTTATGAAATCTCATAAAAATGAAACATTTAATTCATGTAATATTTTACTAGATTATGAATATTATATTTTCAATTTTATAAATCACAAAAATCATTTTATCAAATATATAAATTTTATGAAATATATTACCTCTCGAATGAATCAAATCAAAGGAGGCTTAACCAGTTATATTTCGTGCTTGAATTTTACGATAGGATTCCTCATCTTCCAAATGAATACATGGAATCCCTTTGCTTCCATTTGATCCATTATAATGCAATAAACAGTTGCAAAACATGTGTACTTCTATCCTCCTTGAATAAAAAGATGCTGTCAATGGTCAATCTGGAGATTCTTAACGGTTTCTTCGCAAGCCTGATAAATGCTTTCTTCTTCCGTACTTGAATCAATGCGGTATATATTTTTCAGTAGATATGGTTCGTATCTCCCTCGTGGACGGAGCCAGAAGGGGTTCGACAGTAAAGTAAATCACCCACGTTTGGTAAAGTAAAATTAACCGTCTCCATAAGCTTTGTATTGCTTTCTTGATTCAAACTGGTTTCTTTTCAAGTTTCCTGCTCCGGACATATCTAAGTTACACCTTCCACTTGCGGGTGTAAGATTAAGTTGTACCTTTCTCTCATTGATACTTGAAACCAATTCTAAGGAAACACACATATGGACCAATTTCTTCTGTCTTAAGGGCGATAAACTCTTCTTGACTAGGCTCAGTTACTGCAAAACAAGAGACACTTTAAGGTGGCTGCTTGGAAAGATCCCCTAACATTAACACAAGGAATATATTCATAAGCCTGCCTCAAGTCAGATCCTTGCTTGGATTGTCTTTCCTATTTAACCGACTACAAAGGAATTATTAGAAAAGTAATTACTCTTCAGGAATGTTGAGCTGAAGAGGAAACTCTCATCTTCCTGCGTTGCATTAAGACCTTCCAACGTTGTCTGGTTATCAGAGGACAAAACAAGGCAAAACGCAGATTAAAAAAACCCCATTGTCATATATCGGGAAGCACAAATGTACCTAACGTGCGCAAAGCAAAATGAGAAAGTCATCTGTTGAATAAGGCTCATCTCATGAAATGTTTATCTGATTACTTTTTTAATCTTATATTATTAATACTGATTTATGATTCTCTTTTCAACTAATTGCTCAGCATGATTATGAACCTCTCAGAAGTTCAACAGATCATAAATCTTTTACAGCTAGGATTACTCGATATCTAATCTCATCCACTCTCCTAGCTTTCATCTTTCAATACATAACCTCAGCAGAAATGCTTTTGCCATTGATGTTTTTTTGAGTTTTTATGTATTCCATCGCTCCATCAGAAATTTCCTCGTAGTTCAAATCAGCAGCTTACACCTAACTTTATAATCATTCCAGATAACATCCATATTTATTTCTCGTATGCCGTATTCTTAATATAATAATTAATTTTATTAATTCAATTAATATGTTCCAATATATATGGATGAAATAAATATAAAAATATTTATAAATCATGAAACAATTATCTATCAAGTATAAAATTTTTAGTTTATTTCAGAAACAATGAGTTTTCCAATTTTAGGCATTTCTGGAAGCAGGATTAAAGCTTGCACGTTTGAGTTGAGAATCACAATATATTCGACTCGTTCATCGTACTTGTCCACCATTTCATTTGCATAAGGGCACAAGACATCCTGCCAAATACCTTAAGCTTGACATTTTAATGGCATTTAAATATTCAACAAACTCGAACAATTAGTGGGAACGTTGACCTTCCGGCCTGCAATTATCATTAAACTAGCTTGTCTTCGCTAGTATTTTCTGAAGATATCTCTATTTAAAGGGTTCTATTGTGTTCTCCATTCACAACTCGATACGACACTTCCTAGAACACCATGGGAACCCCGGAAAGAGGACGCCCAACTCAGTTTTCTTATGCTTTACTTCTCTGCCTCTTCGCCACCGTTGTGGTGGCTGATCAGCCTTACATCTATGCTTCTCCACTACCTCTAAATCTTTACACATCACCTTCTCCTTTGTATTATTATAAGTCTCCACCATTGCCTTCTTCATCACCTCCACCACCTTACTATTATAAATCTCCACCCCCACCATCACCTTCTCCACCTCCTCTATATTACTACAAATCTCCACCCCCACCATCACCTTCACCTCCACCTCCTTACCACTACTCATCACCACCTCCTCCACAACAATCTCCTCCACCTCCATATCACTACACTTCACCTCCTCCCCCGAAAGAATCTCCATCTCAATCATACTACTATAAATCCCCTCCTCCACCTTCATCTTCACCATCACCTACATACCATTACAACTCACCTCCTCCCCCGATAAAATCTCCACCTACACCATACTATTACAAATCCCCTCCTCCACCTTCACCATCACCACCACCTCCATACCATTACAATTCACCTCCTCCCCCAAAGGAATCTCCACCTCCACCATACTATTACAAGTCCCCACCTCCTCCTTCATCCTCACCATCACCCACTTACCATTATACTTCACCTCCTCCTCCTAAGGAATCTCCTCCTCCATCATACTACTACAAATCCCCTCCTCCACCTTCCCTATCACCACCACCTCCGTACCATTACACTTCACCTCCTCCCCCTAAAGAATCTCCATCTCCATCATACTATTATAAATCCCCTCCTCCATCTTCATCCTCACCATCACCTACATATAATTACACTTCACATCCTCCTCCTAAGGAATCTCCACTTCCACCGTACTACTATAAGTCCCCTCCTCCACCTTTATCATCACCACCACCCCCATACCATTACACTTCGCCTCCTCCCCCTAAACAATTTCCACCTCCACCATACTACTACAAATCTCCACCTCCACCTTCTTCATCAACACCTCCTCCATACCATTACACTTCACCTCCTCCTTCTAAGGAATCTTCACCTCCACCATACTACTACAAGTCCCCTCCTCCACCTTCATCCTCACCATCACCCACATATCATTACACTTCACCACCTCCTCCTAAGGAATCTCCACCTCCACCATACTATTACAAATCCCCTCCTCTACCTTCCCCATCACCACCACCTCCATACCATTATACTTCACCTCCTTCTCCTAAGGAATCCCCACCTCCACCATACTACTATAAGTCCCCTCCTCCACCTTCATCCTCACCATCACCCACATATCATTACACTTCACCACCTCCTCCTAAGGAATCTTCACATCCACCATACAATTACAAATCCCCTCCTCCACCTTCCCCATCACCACCACCTCCATACCATTACACTTCACCTCCTCCTCCTAAAGAATCTTCAACTCCTCCTCCTAAGGAATCTTCACCTCCACCATATTACTACAAGTCTCCTCCTCCTCCTAAGGAATCTCCACCTCCATCATACCACTATAAGTCCCCTCCTCCACCTCCATCCTCACCATCACCCACATATCATTACACTTCACCACCTCCTCCTAAGGAATCTCCACCTCCACCATGCTATTACAAATCCCCTCCTCCACCTTCCCCATCACCACCACCTCCATATCATTATACTTCACCTCCTCCTCCTAAGGAATCTTCACCTCCACCATATTACTACAAGTCTCCTCCTCCTCCTAAGGAATCTCCACCTCCACCATACTACTATAAGTCCCCTCCTCCACCTTCATCCTCACCATCACCCACATATCATTACACTTCACCACCTCCTCCTAAGGAATCTCCACCTCCACCATATTACTACAAGTCCCCTCCTCCACCTTCTCCATCACCACCTCTCCCTTATTACTAAGTTAAAAAAATCAAATTTGCACAATGAAATCATCTTTATATGTTGCTTTTGAATTTATTTGCTTTTCATTTTAATTTGTGATAAAACTACGTTTGTGCAATCTAAGGAACTAAGTGAGTATTCACAATGATTTCTTTTTATGGAGCGGTTGTAATTGTATCATTGCTTTATGGCATGGAAGGCTTTAATCAAATTCCTTTGAATCCATTCTTCTCTTTTATAGTTCATTCTTTTTATTGTGGACTTGACTTGAAAGATTAATATTATAAACATTTTCATCCATTACAAAGGCATTAGAAGTTACATTTAGATGCCAAATTTGGGGACGTGATTGGGTAGCTCTTTCGATCTTCCAAATAAAAGAATGGAAATCCTTTGTCTTGATTTATTAGTAATTAGGATTAAAATCATGCAATTATAAAATAATTATATATTAATCACAAAAGCATTATGCATTGAAACCAACATCATGTTCGTCCTTAAAAACTTGAAATATTCTCGACCACACCATGCCGTCGTTTACCTCTAGAATCAGTTATTAAAACCAATATCTACAACAACTTTACGACGACAAACTAAAAAATTAAATAAACCTAGTTCAGTCAAGTAAATGGCCAGTGGAATATCCGTAAATTATGTTTATTAATTATGTGGATCCAATCAATGGACGGTACATATCTTAAATTTTAAATGTAATTTATCAAAATTTGAAGATATTATATTCATATGTTAATTTTCATTTTGAAAAATAATGCGTTTTTATTAGGACAGTTGATCAAAATTTCTCGCATGGTGCAATTGATTCACCCTTCCTATTCCCAAGAGAAAAATAAAATTCTCAAGCACCCATTTGACAACTTGTTATGTATATATATATATGGAACGGGGAAAAGGGCATGAGAAGAAAATGACTTCAAATGTTTTAATTTAAAGCTTGATATATTGCTTTTGCGTAGGTTATTTCTGCCTATATAGATTCATAAGATTGATTAGAGATGTTAGCTTTAGACCCTACTACACAAATTACCGATTTAATCATCAGAGTATCAGTAATCATAACTGGGAAGGTTACAAGAATTGCCAGTTATTTCCTTCAGCGCCATGAGTTTGATCCTCCTCCATCATTCCACTACCTGGGCTTTATATGGAACAATTTAGCCGAGTTTGCTTGCCGGGAGCAACGAACAACGAAATTGCATTCATCATGGACGCAGTTTTCACCGTATCATGTATATCTAATGCCGATTTTCAGCCACGTGGTGTGAGATTAAGTTGTGGTCTTGCTGCATTCTTGGCTGAAACAAATTAAATGAGAAAAATGAATGAGCCAATCAGTTGCTTTTGTTTTAGGGCATCAGCCACGATCATGAAAAAGAACATTCATGATTCTTGCTCGGGAATCAAATGTGTCTACTAAAGACAAGAGAACACTCATGATTCTTTATCAGGAATCATATGCGTACACTAACCTTGACTTTTTTCCAATTTTCTTCTGCTGCGCCAAAGTAGCCGAATGGGTGTACCAGAAAACCCTGCATCTGATCTCAATTGTTTCTCCATGTACCTCCGATAAGTCTCCGGAAAAAGGCTTGTGTCATTCACAAAGAAAACAAATGTAGGTGGTCTGATAGCTGCCTGCAACGGGATATTGCCGTTGGATTATTGGGAATAGTTAAAACCATTACAGGCATTAAAACTGAAAATGGTAGAGCGAGTTCAGAAGAAAACAAGTAAACAAAAATGAAGAATTAACCCAAACAGAGAAATATGCTCCCAAATTATATACCATGAGGATCTTTTGTAGCACGTAAGCTTTGTTATGAGGACCTAAATATCAATCAAGTAGAAATTCATTGATCAAATTCTAAGAACCACAGAAGAAAACTATTATTGTTAATGTCTAACACGGCTCAAGCTGCGAGTAATCTAACTGAAGGTGGAGAAAGAAACAAGTCCCTCTAAGCATGTGGGTGGCTAGGTCATGAGTGATTGAGTTTCTGATTTTGTATCCGCTTTCATGCCGATTTCAGGGAATAATAGCGTAGAAACATCAACAATCATAACATGGCAAGAAAACATTCATCTAAAAGTCCTTCTAACAAAGGCATATGCAACATGCTCGCTGGCTAGCAGAAAAAAGCTGTTGTCGACCATGTTCAGAGCATAATCAACAATTTTCAGGAACAAGAAACCAGTATATGCAGAAAATACCTGAGTACAGTAATAGACTCGTCCTCTCCTCCCACCTCCGGTTCTCGGAGGTGATTTAAAAGCTAATGCTTCTTGTACCACCTGATTTAGTATGGCTGTAGACAGCCTTCTTGATCTTTCCTTCTCAACAGCACTAGCTGCTACAATGATCCTGAAATCAAAGTATAGCAATTCATTTTAACCAGCAGAAAGGCCTAAATATAAAATAATTGATACTTTACAAATGGAACATCACATGTTAAGAGCTTCAAAACACCAAGTTAAACGAGCAAAGAATTCATAATGGTTCATTTTCACAAAGATTTTTATTTCATCGGAATAGGAAAGAAAAAGAAGAGTTAACTGCGACAATCTTCAAATAATGGAAGTAACCTTTTTCAGATTTTTAAGCATGAAGACAGAAAATTTAGCCTATGACTATAGTCTTCAAAGCTCTAAAAGATTTATGGTAATCAAAGACCTGTAACACTACCAATCATCGATAATATTCATTTTCTATAGAAATTTCCAGAAACAGAATATAAAGGTAAGAAAGAGCTCTAATACTGTCATTTTCAGAAATTTCCAAATAATAATAAGCTTTCATAATCAGACAACGTAATTTTTGGATAATCACAAGTATAGTTTCCCCAACACCTCAAGGTCAAGACAGTTGTCACTAGCAAATGCTAATTAGATTCTAAAATAATAATCAGCAAATGACCAAAAATCAAGACAAATGCTTCACTCTCTAATCATTAAGAAAATAATAACATAAAAAGAACTGTCAAGTGAAAATATACTTTTCAACACTATGGCCAGCAATTGCAGTTGAATAAACAATGGGTGCCCATTGAAGAATACGAAGCTTTTCCCTCACATCTTGCTCATAGTATGTTGCAGTTTCCTGGTTTTTATTTGGTATCGTATCCCATTTGTTTACAACAATCAGGCAGCCCTTACCTTCTTTTTCAATCCTGTCAGCAATCTTATAATCCTGTAGTATGCAGTGAAGACGACAACAGAAAATTAATAGGACATGGAAACTTATTCAAGTACATCTAAAGATGATGAAAAAAGAAAAGTGGATATGTGCATGAATTGGAAAGCCGTTGCATGAAAAAAGCCGTATAAGTGCTTTTTCATGTGTGTATGTAAGAGAGTGTTGCGGAGATTGAGAAAAACAGAAGAACTACCACAAGCTAGATGAAGCACCTGTTCTGTGATACATGCCATGGCCTCAATGACCAGTGCAACAACATCAGAACGACGGATGGCACAAAATGCTCGATTTACTGACAAAGCTTCTGTTAGACTACCTGATGAAGCTACAGCTGCCCTTCTTCTGATTCCAGCTGTATCAATAAGTCGAAATTTCTGCACCCAAATAGATATCATTTCATTAAAACTTGTGCTGAATTTGCAAAGTACATGTGAAACCAAAATGCTAAAAACTCTCATTCTACCAATCCCTGTACCAATAATCAACCTACAAATTGCAAATGAGAAAATGAAATCTTAATCAACAATACTCTACTTCAGTCAATACAATTCCTTGCTCTGTCAACTAAATGTTAAGTCAAAGAATTGCATTAATTTGAAGGTGATGCTTACCACAACTTCAACAAGGCACTAATATCATAGTGCCCACAAAAATTAGGAATTCTTTAACTACATACCTTGCCATCTGGCGCTGTAAATTCAGTATCAATAGCATCACGAGTAGTACCACTAACTGGGCTTACAATTGTTCTATCTTCTCCGACCAATGCATTCAAAATGCTACTTTTACCAACATTTGGCCGGCCAACAATTGCAATTGCAGGAACATAGTTCTTTTCTTCATCATCAATATCTTGTGGACCCTTTAGATAAGAATCAAAAAAATTAGCATCCTAAAGAACCAAAAGAATTAATCAAAGAATATGCATTCTGGAGGAAAAAACAAGCATTGAAATGGTGTAGCTTGAACATGCCTGCATTTGATCCTAGAACAAGGAAAGGAGAAAGAAAGAGAGATTCATCATGCAGGAGAAACCCTCCTATGACATGTGATATTGTGGCTTATCAATATAAGAATAACATTCTGGTAGACTGCCTCTTTAAGAGGAACTAAATCCCCATGTTGACACATAAGAATTTCCAAGTACAAGCCAGGTGATTAAAAACCTTGATTTCAGCCAATGGGAACATAAAAAATAATAGAAGAGTTTCCAATAGCTAACTGGGTAATAACTAACCTCAATTTTCCCCAGTTGGGAACAAACAAGATCTAGAAGCTCTCCAGTCCCCGTCCCAGATAAAGCAGAAATAGGAAGCGGTGAGAACCTGTTGGCCAAACAAAAATTGCATATCTATTTATCAGAATAAACTATAAAGGAAAAAAAAAATTTTACCTGTGTTTACCAAATATCATATAAACTTAAACGAAAATGATACAAACCAAATTATTTATCCATAATCATAATAAGAAAGGACAAGAGAGAAGTTTTACTAGTACAAACACTAAAAATTATATCCTCTAATGTTCTCAAAACCTGAAAAGTAATTTCCATATTTGAGTTAAGACCAGAGCGTGAAGAAGCAGTTACCAGGACACGATGTGTGAATGCCGACTATACAAGGTCTAACACTGTCAAGTTTCAATTAATTACATTTCCGTCAGTTTTACTATGAAGGATGCAGATTGTATTTGAAAGTGACAATAGCAATTAGAAGTGGACAGTGTAATCACCTTTGACGCCACAGTCAGTATGATGTTAGTATTAATTGGATCATGGTATAGATAACTTATCATGTAAAGGAGTGGTTTACATCCATTCATCGATGGTAAATAACTTAAAAGTTAAGATATATATGGGGAGAAAACAAATAACACTCACCCCAAAGACCAGAACTCTGCTGCTTGCATGATTCCTTTTCGAGGAGACTCACACTTGTTGACTGCAAGAATGATGAACTTATTTGAATAATTCTTTCGTAACCAGTCAGCTATCTCCACATCTGCTGCTATTAGACCCGCCTGTTCAGAAATCTATTCAGTGTCATGATATTGGATTGAGATTAACCCCAGAAATGATCGGAAAATTGATTACAGGCTGCACCTGGCCATCAACAACAAAAACAATGACAGATGATTCTTCAACAGCAGCAGCTGCCTGTTTCTCGATCATAGAAGGCATCCTGGCAACAGCAGCCTCCCGAGATGCAAGCGGAATACCATCCATGCCAATGGTTGTAGTTATAGCCAAATCTTCCATGACATGATCATGCGATTTTGAGATGGTAAGAACACCACCAGTATCCACCACCATAAATTCATATTCTCCCCAATATGACCTACCATACAAACGATCCCGAGTAACACCAGGTTCATCGACTACAATAGCCCTATTCCCCTACAATTCACCATTTATCAAAGTGAATAACTTCTTCCAAACCAGTTCCATAAATATTATAAGAAAATAAAACTTTCAACCAAACAAAACAATAATAAAAGCAGAATGATCAATTAGTAGATACCCCAACAAGACGGTTAAACAGTGCTGATTTACCAACATTTGGCCTCCCAATAATTGCAACTCTAGGAAGGAGATTGTCAGGTACCTGCAGTAAGATGTTGCGAAATTCAGCATCTACAAAACTCTAAAGCTTCCAAATTATTCCTTTGTTATATTCAATAATAACAGTTCAAAGAGTTAAAACTAACATCTGGATTAATAACTTTTTGCCTCTTTTGCTTTCTAGTTTCCTTTCGATTATCAAAATCTTCCTCTGCAACCAAAAATCCAGCTAACAGTTAACACAAACAAATAAACTAAGGAAGTAGATAACAAAATTATTTATAAAAAAAAAAGCATTAAAGAGGAAGGAAGAAGAAGAAACCGATTCTCAATTGACGAGACAAGGAGGTGGAGTATTTTCTAACAGCGTCTTCAGCTTCCTCCTCAAGCACGTCAACGTCAAACCCCAAATCGTCATCAGCGTGGGAATCGCAAGAAACGTCTGTTTCTTCTTCGAGCTGTGGAATGTCGGTGCTGTTAGTGGAGGAACTGGTAGCGGTTAATCTGGGAATGGAAAGAGAGAAGCGAGGGAATTGCAGAGAAATTGGAGGAGAAAATGGAGAAAATGAGAATTTAGGAAGGGGAGAAAGGGGTCTTGACCGGAGAAGATTGGTGCTTGACATGCTTTCTCTTGTATCGCAGATGTTTGGCGGGGGGATTTTGGAGGGTTTATCTTTATCCTTTATGTTTAGCTTATTATTATTTTTAAAATAACCAATTATTATTATTATTATTATTATTATTATTATTATTATTATTATTATTATTTAGTGATAATGATCATTTATAATAAATTTTTGAATTAACAAACAATTATAAATGATTTCAAAGTCCCTTGATTCACACAAGCATTAGCCTTGTGATGAGTTTCTAACATTCAAAAAAAATATTTATTTAAATCTAATTTACACCTTCGTATTTAAATTAAATTAATTAATATAATATAAATTTATATTTTTTAATTTTTAATAAATTTATATTATATTAATTCATTTAAACTATATGTGAGATACGAAATAGACCGGATGAATACTTTTGAAGTTAATATTGAATAACATTGACAACATCAGGATTGTCATTCCAAGCTAATCTTTTACCGCCGGAAGGCGGAGGACAGTGCAAAGGGAAAACCGCCCTGATGTTTTGCCTAGCCACCGGCGGTAACGGCGGTGGAAATGATGATGAATTTCCAATATCTCTAAACGGTGATCTTTTTGCTTCACCAAGTCCATTGCTGGATGCATTCACGTTTTTTCTTCCAATTTTCTGCCTGCATCCATCATCCTGACATTGATTTTCCTTCAACCGACAAACTAATACCCTTTTCTCCATCTCACTCGGCAATTCTTGTGAATTTGGTGCCAGATTTTTGCTTCTACTTCTTGTTTTGTTGGCTTTTTCCTTTCCTTGAAGCTCGGCACGAAGCACTGATACCTGAGCTTGTAGTTCACCAGCCTTTTCTTCAGAACATATGGCTTTCATTCTCCATTCCTTCACCTGTGTGAAACAGCCCGGCGTAAATCTTTCGCTGCTTCGAAGTTTAATAAAAATGGGTATTTGATGTAATGTACTTACGGCAGATTGAAGGGTCTGGATTTGATAATCGGAATCAAGTGCTCTATCTTCCCAGAAATCTCTGGAAATTTGCAGTTCTTCCATCTCATTCCTTACTTGTTCCAGCATGTCTTGCATTTGTGACCATTGTTCCGTCTCAGCTCGAACTTGCTCCACCACCTTTCGTACTATCGCCTTGCAGCCTCCTGAACATGGTCTTTCTTCGCCAGGCCTTTGCTCCTGCACAGTTATTCTATCAAAAACAGAGAAAAATCCTGGAACCTAATGCATTTACGATTACCATCTGATTACTTGTCAATGACCATGAAAAATTGTACCTTGTGTAATTGTCTCTCTGAAGATGGTGACATTTCAGGGAATTCAGTTCGCCTGGAAATGACAGCAGAACTGTTGGCTGTCGATATCATTGATTGGCAGTCAACTTCCATCCTTGCTAACAGATTTCCCTTTGAGAATTCCTCCATTTTCATTCTTATAATGTCCATCTGCACATCGTTTTCTATCAGAAGTTAGCAAGACATGCACAGGCGTCGAGGCAGTATTGAAAGAAACAAGTAACAGATTAGACTGCTAGTTTGACAGTACATTGCTGATGCAGTTTGAAGTAAAATTTTCATTGCCAATCATAGCAGTTTGAACAGACAAGCTTGCTTCTGCCATTTCCTGAATCTCCTTTACGCGAATTTCATCCGATTCATCTCCAAACTCCTCTAGCTGTCTTTGAAGGTGAGATACATGTTTATCAAAATTGCTTATTTTTCGAAACCGTAACTCCTTATTGGCCGATCTTGATCTTCTCTGCAATTTCTCTAGTTTTTCGACCAATTCAATAATCTCTTCCTCTAAAACCATGCGTGCTTCCTTTCCTTCGCACGAAATTTTCCTCCCCTGCCAACGAATCACCAAATTCTTGAAACATAAAACAAAATCTTTTGCTTTCTGTAACCAGAAAAATGAGCTCAATGATGAGTATTAAGAGCAGCATTCATGATTCTTAGCCATTATTATTTCATGATATGCATGTATCTTAATGAAGCGACAATGATGTTAAGAGATTAGGCTGCTAAATAGGATAAGACATCTTGTAATGCATTTTCTAGGAGACCAAACAGAGGATTCTGATTGATTGCGGAGAGTATAGTTCCGTCTGAAATATTTCTAGTAAACCAAACACAGAACACATCTCATGAAACCAAACTGAATCCTTGTAAAGATGGACAGATAAAGAATAAAGATAGGAAAAAGATACTAACAGAAAGAAGAGTGTGAACAGCGGATCTTAAAGCCTTTTCCACCAGAGCCCTTCTCCTCTCCATCTTCTTCACAGTAATCTCTCTCTCTATTCTTAACAGATTACACTCTGCTCTCAACATCTCAGCTTGAAATCTCCATTTCTCTTCCTCCATTACCACACTTTCTCTTTCCTTCACTCTTTCTCTCCTTTCCTCATGACACTGGTCACTCATCAACACCATAGGCACAACCCCTCTTGCAAACTTCCTTTCTTGATCAAACAAACTCTCCAGTTTATCTTTCTTGTGATTTTGTGAACCGGGTTTTAAAGCATTACCCTTTGCCGGTTGTTTCCTGCGATGCCTGCGAGGTAAATGCAAGATTCTTGGTGGTGGAGATTTTGGGTATTGCCATCTGGGCCTTCTAGTTGTCAGTGTTGTTATTGTCGATACTTTATCCATGCAACAAAAACAACTATTTCTGATCTTTTATCTTCACAGAAGCTAACTATTTCTGATCTTTTCTCTTCGCAGAAGCTAACTGATCTTTGTTTTCGGCTTTCCGGGTCTGGTTTTGATTGAAACTAAAACAAGAATGAACAAAAAACCATGGCAAAAAGTTTATACTTTTGAATGGTGTTGCTAGCTGGTCTGCAAACCGTAGTCAAGAATATAATTTAAAGAACAGCAAGAAAAGGCAAAGGCTTTGAAACTATTGGTACAAGTTCATAACAACCCACAAATCCTATTGGTGGATTCAGGTGCAGTTTAAGATATGAAAGAGGAGAGAATCATAATCATCATCTTCAATTACTCTGCTTTATATTTTGAAAATGGTCCTTGTTTTGTTTTATTATGCAGGTGTATTTGCCCTACTGGGCGATGGAATTTCCACTTGGAAAGAATGACAACTGCTAGCAGAAATGGAAATTTTGAGGACATAAACCTGACAAGATGCTCCTTTTGGTCTAGAGATTTTGAAAAAATGGTAGATAAATATAGAACTTGTGAAGCAAAAAAATATACCCTTTTATTAAAAAATCAAAAAAAAAAAAAGGAAATTCAGATTCTGGGGTTAAAGATTGGTGCAGAGAGAAGTTAAAAAAAAAGGTTTGTTTAGGCGTGCAATGCGGCCATGTGGAGAAGAAACAAGGATTTTCAAATGAAAGGTCTGAGTGTTTCTTTCTCCTCTGTTCTGATAATTTTCTGTGTTTTTTCTTTTTTTTTTTACCTTGGACACTGTTTTCTTCTAGATATGTGGGGAAGTAAAATAATCAGTTCTTGCATGTTTCAGCTTTTTATTGCTGTTAAAAACCAGAAAAGCTAATTTAGTGGAAAATATTTTTGTAAGTTTTTGGGTTATTTTTATGATAATTTGATGATGGAAATGAAATATTGAATGGTTTATATCAAAAATAGTTTTTTAGATATAAGAGAATTCTATTATTAAATAAATTATGAAATTAATTTCTATTATATCAAACAAATTTTAAAATTTATGGCTCAATGATGAAAATATGAATTTTTTATTTTTACAAAATAAAAAATAAATTATATTTATCATAAAAGAGTTATTGAAATTATTATAAGTTAAAATTTTATTTATAGTAATCTACGATATAAATAAATAAAAATAATATATATATATATATATTTGAATTAATAAAATTGAAAAAGGGAAAATTCGTTGAACTAAGTAAAAAGTTAACGTTTAGGACATTGGCAGAAACCGAGGTGACAAATCAATGTCCAAAACCATTTCAAAAGAAACGAAAAGAATATCAATGTCAAATTGAATTAATAATGTAATTAATATTAATTACCATAATTAGGGCATTTTGTATAACAAGAGTACGTGCCGTTTAAGGTGATGCACCTCTTTAATCATAATCTAAGTGTGTTTTTGTGATCATTTTTCAATACCCACTATCCCTCTCTCTTCCCTTTTTCTTTATTCATTTCCATTCTATTTGATATATTAATTAATTTTAAATTTTAAATTATTTGATAAAGTTGTATAAATAATTTTATAAACTCATTTAATTTGTATATTTTATAATGTAGATATTTTATAAATATATATATATATATATATAAATATATATTATTTTGTTTAACATTTTAATTAATGAATTGTTGATAAGTCATGATAAATGATGATTTTGTATTAGGACAATTAATATAATAAATAAAATGATGACGTGTTGAATTTAAGATACTTAGATTACAAGGAAGTAATATTAAATCAAACGATTTTTTAATTTAAAAATTGTAGATCACTGATAAATAAAAATAAATAAATGTACATATTGTGGTATTTTTTTAATAATAATAATAATAATAATAAAGGTATAAATGGAAGTGCTACCTAATCCAAACTTGATGAAATCAAAAATTGACCGTTATATAATAAGGGCTTAATTGGAGATTTAAAGTTTCAATACAGAAAATTTTGAAATAAAATAATTTAATAAAAAAAGTGGAGCATATTTAATTAATCTACGCCCCGTTATTTGTCTGTGCCTTCTTTGGACACCATACTAAACACCCGCACTAAATAAATATTCAATTAATTTTTTAAAAAGTAAAAAATTTTAATTATGCCACGCAATTAACAATTTTAGTATGTTACGTTTACCCTCGCTTCAACGAATCGGTTTAAATTAATTATATAAATAATTTTAAATATATTTTCAACATCGAATCTAATTATTTATTGTCTTGAATTGAATTAAAATTGGAATAATAAAAAAGAGTTGGGATATTTCATAGGAATTGTAGAATGGCTTAAAAATCAATTAATTTGGTATTATGATAATACAATCAAATATTTTACATTTTCTCGTTAAAATAAATAAAATTTTTAAAAATTAAATGACAAAATAAATAAAATTTAATCTCACATAAAAACTTAACATTCCAAAAATAAACAACCCTTTAATTCATATTCATATTTGTAATAATGATGGAAATGTAGTTTTTCTCGTTTCTAGGCTTAGGATGGCATTAGCTCTATGATACATGTTATACGATATTTTCGCAATTAAATAAAAAAAGAGGGGTATTTTCATGATTTCCTTTTGGGAAGTTTACGTGGATATCCCATGAAGCAAATTACATAATTGCCATTCACTTTCAATATTTTCCAAAATCACCCACTAATTAATAAAAAGGAAGTTTGGTAGGAAAAATAGAATTCGGGTGTCTTTATTTATTTATTTATTTATCTATTTTAAAAAAGGGGGGGCATTTGTGTCAATTTCTCTTTATTTTTCCCCTATTTTCCATATAAAGTTCCAACAAGAAAAACAAGTAAAGCCAAGAAATTATAATATAACCTAACAACAAAATTTGTAGAGATAATTAGTATTTTTATATTATTTATTTTCTAGTAATATTGAATTCTTTTAAAATTTTTATAAAAATAATATTTTTTCCCATAGAAATAATAATTTTTTATATTACACCTTTTAAAAGTTTATAAAATAATGCTATTTTTAAAAAAATTTATAAATATTTTTAAAAAAATTTAAGTTCACTATAGATTGTGAGGATATTTATTACAAATATATATTTATCATAAAAATAAGTATTTTATAAAAAATCATTATTCTTGAATTTTTAAAAATCATCCCATACTATAAATAAAAGAGATAATTATATTTATGTTTTTAAATTATTTTTAAAGTTTACAAAAATAATATTTTTTTTTGAAAAATAATGATTTTTACATAAATGTATAATAAATTTCAAGTAAACGAAGTACATTTTTTTATAAATTAAAATAAGTTTTAAATAGATATGTATTGAACTTTAAAATACTAGTTTTATAAAATTTTTAAATATATATTATTTTTAAATTTTTTAAAAAATTGATATTTTTTATAAATTCTTGGGCTTTTCACAAAAATGCTAAATGCAGGAAAATTTTTAAAAGATTCGAAAAATAAGAAAATCCATTTTTTTAAAAAAATATAAAAGTTAAAAAAATTATTTTAAAAATATAATTTTTTAAAAAAATTATAAAAAAGTATCATATATTTATAATATACATATAATATACTAAAAACGATAAAATTTAAATATATTTTAAATATTTAAAAGGTATATCTTAAGTATTTGAAATTAAAATTTGAAATTAAAAATTTTTTTAATATTAATTTATAATAATACAATGTTTAATATTTTAATCATTTTTAATTTTAAAACATATTTTTATAAAAAATATATATGCATTATATACTAAATAATAATAATAATAATTTTAAAAATAATAAATAATAAAAACTATATTTTTAAAACTAAAAAAAATTTTAAAAAAATAAAAAAATTACTTCGTTTCCTTCCGCTAAAAACGATATTTTACCATTTTGTGCTGATCTGCAAAAAATCATAATAAAGGCCCATTTCTTTCACCATTTGGGCCCATAAAAAGGTTAGCCCATTTTCTACTCATTATCTCTAAAACCCTAGCACTATATAAAATCCTTTGAATCGCCGTTTGAACTCTTTATCCTCTCCACTCTCGCCAAGCTCTGTATTCCCGTCTCTCTCTGTTTATACCTCTAAACCCCTAAATACCATGGCTGAAAGACCAGGAGGAGGAGAGCGCGGGGCTTTCCGCCGCGGGTTTTCTGGTGGGCCACGCGGTGAACGTGGAGGAAGAGGCCGCCGCCGTGCTCGCCGTGACGAGGAAGAGAAATGGGTTCCAGTTACAAAACTAGGCCGTTTAGTTAAAGAAGGGAAAATCAAAAGCCTAGAGCAGATCTACCTTCACTCGCTACCAATCAAAGAGCACCAGATCATCGACACTCTAGTTGGACCCTCCCTTAAAGACGAGGTAATGAAAATCACGCCTGTTCAGAAGCAAACTCGTGCGGGTCAACGGACGAGGTTCAAGGCATTTGTTGTCGTCGGCGATGGAAATGGACATGTAGGACTGGGCGTGAAGTGTTCGAAGGAGGTCGCGACCGCTATACGTGGCGCAATTATATTGGCAAAGCTGTCAGTGATACCTGTGAGGAGAGGGTATTGGGGTAATAAAATTGGAAAACCACATACGGTGCCTTGCAAGGTAACTGGTAAGTGTGGATCTGTTACTGTGAGAATGGTTCCTGCTCCACGTGGCGCTGGTATAGTGGCTGCTAGAGTTCCTAAGAAGGTTTTGCAGTTTGCTGGTATTGAAGATGTGTTCACTTCATCTAGAGGTTCTACAAAGACTCTTGGAAACTTTGTCAAGGTTTGTTAATCTGAAATCGATTAATCGTTAAGCAGTCCTTATTAATTATATGGTAACATTATAGGATTTGTGAGACTTAGTTGTTAGCGGCTGTGTGGTTTTTCTAGCTGTTCGATACTTAAACCCTTTTGTTTGGAATGTTACTGATTGCATGAATTTAAATCTGATGCTTGCTAGGTCTAATTGCTGCTTGAATTAAGCTCTATTGATTTGAATTTAGACATATTATCGTAACAAAATTGACGTGATGTATTCAACTGCCCTGTTTCTCTACTTCACGTTTGGAATAATGTAATTTACTTGAAAAATGACTTTCTACGAATTTTAATGATTCTCTTGGAGGAACCACTTGTGGGCTTTGTTTGGAAATGTTGACCAAGGACATACGTCAAGGTAGAAATTAATAATGTTTCTTCTTTTTGCCATGAATCTAAGGATACTTGGAGTTCAAACAGTTGCCATTATGTGTTTCAGTTTAATAAGGTCGATTTATTAAGAAAATGTATAAACACTTTGGAAGATGAGGTCGATTAGTACTCTTATTGTCCAATAGTCAATTAACGTGATGCACTTAAATACTGTTACATGAATAATCAAGTTAATGAATGAATGATTAATGGTACTGAATCAAATTTAATCCGTAAATTTGTTATGGTCTTTTGGCTGTAAACGTGAAGGATTTTAGAGAACATGTGTTTGTGGGAGTGTAGTCATGTTGTTCTTTGTTCAATGAGCTCATTCTTAGGTCATGTTGAATGCAGGCGACATTTGATTGTCTTTTGAAGACGTATGGTTTCTTGACACCTGACTTCTGGAGGGAAACCCGATTCACCAAGTCTCCATTCCAGGAGTACACCGATCTCCTGGGGAAAACCACCAAGGTCCTTATTGAAGATGTGGAGCGGGTTGATGCTTGATGCACTGGCAATCTTAACCTGTTAAGATGAGAATATAGTTTTAATGGTTTTATGTTACTCTCAATTCAGTAGGTTCTGAAGACTAAGAATTGCTTATCGTTCTTGTCTTACGGATTTTGTTGGGAACTTTGTTTTCAGTAATGATTGGTGTTATTTTATTAATTTGGATATGCCTCAGCTACTGAAGAATTTTATTTCTTCTGCTGCCTCACCACCACAACAAGCTTATTTAAGTTTATGCTACTCATACCATTTTCACTCTGATTTCCCGGTTCTGCAAATACCCTAAGAATTCAAACACCAACTTAACTAACGCTACAACTATATTAGACTCGGCCACTTCTGAATGAATGTTTATCGACCCAAAAAAAACAAAGATTTCCAACTGCTTTCCGCGGAAAAAGGAATATGTCCATCCAATTGCAGGTAAACAAACCGTTTGTCATTCAAGATCACAACTCCTACGTTAAGCATAAATAACTGTTTACTCGTCCTGTTCATTTATTGAACATGTTTATTTACAGAAAAAAAAAAAAAAAAAAAGCAAATGAGAAAGATGATGATGCTCGCAGTGGCGCACGCTTAAAACAAGCCAACGATCTGTTCATCATTTGTTTCTCTGCAGTCAAACTGAGTTGATAACACGAAATGAAGCCAAGAATGAATTGCCGCCTGACAATGTTGCCAAGGATATATTGTGGTTACCAAATACGGGAGGTATTCGTCAGCTGTCTCCACTTGGGTGGATGGGAACCCTCCATCTTGGGATCCACTTCAGCAAGCTCGGGTTTATTGTATGGCAACAGTCCTCTGAGAGGTCTGGTTTGACGAAATGCTGCCCCGTTGTTGCCCCGAGCAGTCTCCATCCTCCCCCTTCTCACCTGAATTTGAATGATGTGTTGAAGAAGCCTGCAAGCCCATTTTGTCCTGGTAACGCCTCCCACCATTTACATGATTGCCTGCTTCAAAACTGTCATGCATTTTGGAAACTCTTACCTCTTGTTGACTATGCGAGAAAATCCACATGTCAGCAGTCTCTGTGGACACTGGCTCCGAACCTGATGATCTTCCAGAGTGAGATGAGGGGGCTGTACCAGAATCATTCTTAGAAGCGTTCTTCGTATCATCAGCTTCAGTTTTTTTCGCAAAACGTCCTCCAGATCCCCTTGCTCTTCTCATAGCATGCCGGTGCCGTGATTCATGAAGATACGGCTGGGAAATACAAAAACTAATGACATCACATGCTTGACAATTAGATTTGGAAACATACAAACATAACACGGCGAAATCACATCCGATCACCAGTAAAACTTCACACAAGCAATCTTTAGATACACCAAATCCTGATATTTTCAATCTAATAAACGAAAATATACCAAATGATATAAAGAAACCACACTGGTCTTAGCGAGCTTACATTTGCATTATCAATTCAAGTCTACCTACTGTCAATGGTAAAGATTCTTGAAGTTGATGTTCAACTATAAGAGGTGTACGACACTACACCTGAGCTCACGCAAAGTACTATTGGAAGCTGATGTATGTACCTAAATGATTTACAAAAACTTACAATTGAAGAGATTTCACGGATACGTTGTTAACAACCAAAGGTCATACGATACAACCTTAATGCTGCATATGAACTCAGTCAACAACAGGGCATTATTAGCCCAGGTTGACTACGTCCACAATATTCTTAGCTCATTAGCAAACTGTAGAGAAGCGATATAATATTCCCAAGCAACTCAAAAGAAAGATATAGCTACCTTTCTAACTTTTATCAGCTTCTTTTCAAGTTCAGCTTTTGCACGTGCCTGTCTTCGCCTCAGTATTCCTGGGTATTGTTTGGCATTCACATAGACAGGTTCCTGAGCTATCTCATTTGGTAAAGGCATCCTAGCTTGATGTGTTCCCACGAAATGAGGATAACCCTAACATTAGGAACATGATGCATTATATTTTCACTCTTCGACATTTATGCAATAAAGACAGGAAATAAACGGCATAGCAAGAAAAATGAGTGACATTGTAGCCACTATCTTTGGCTATCTTTCCATTAGATGCTTTCCTCTTATCTTTCTAAAACATAACAAATATAAGCAATGTGCTAACAAAGAGATGAAGATTCAACTTTAAGACATAATCCAGCTCAAAGTATGATTGCATACATACCAAAGGTTGATGCCCATAGGGTGCCATCATTCCACCATAATATGGGTCCTGATATGGATATGATGCGCATGCCTGCAAAAGAATTGGAAAAAAACTCGAAAGCCATTCTTTGTAACAAGTAAGAATAAGGTCCTTAACTTTAACAATTAAAGAATCTCAAGTCTAAGTTTGGATTAATTTACAGTTCATGCTATATATGCGATAATGCACTCGGGTGTGGAGGGAAGGGGAAACACTTACAATAGAGTGCGCAACAAGTTCAAGCTGTGGAGAGATCAAGCCCTCATCACGCAAAGCAGTCACACTTGGAGCAACATGCTGCAGATTTCTGTGATCTGTCCACCATTCAGAACTGACATTAAAATAAAACCTATGTTTACTGTTAAAGAACACAAGGATGAAAGCTAAAAGCTGTGCATAGAATAAAAGGAAGCGGACAAAGGTAGTTATGAACTCAAGTCATCACTCCATTCAAATAAATTATTCTGGGAGGGCAGAAAAAACAATAAGTTGAAAGAAGCAGCTAATGAACAAGGAGTACAAATTGATTTCATAAGTTAGAAGAAGTTATACGCCTATACCTGATTGTGAAGATGCAGTGGCTTGTGATTCTTTGCTAGCATCATCATCATCCTCATTCATTCTTCCGTTAGACATTGATTGATCATTATTCGACAGAGAGCCATTTGGATCTTCTGATGAAGATATGTTGGACATGTTCCCGCCAGCCAGAGCTAGAGACACAGTGTTATAACCGATAGTACGCCACCAAGGCGCAGTCTCAGAATGAACTGCGTATGCTTGAACCGAGTGTCGATCTTGATGAGGTTCGTGTTGATTCCTACTTTCAGACTTTGACTGCATGCCTTCCAGTTCCTTCAGAAGGATTCTAATAATTTATCGATTTCCTGTCTACGCATAAAACAGACAACTTAGTATTGGAAGTTGAAACAAAGTTCCAGCAACTAATAAATGAATACAAGGACCTGGTGAAAAGGGGGTCGGGAAATAAAAACAACGCATATCATGCACCGACTGAATTCTAATAAACGTGTAGGTCTACGGGTTAAAAAAGAAACAGGAAAGAAACTGTTTTGATGCTCAACAAAGAAACGAATTCACATTTACGGATAGAGAAACCTTAGAACCTAAGAAAGTCAGTAAAAGCACCCACATTTTAGTAACGCCAAGCCTAGTCCTCCACAACAACAGAAATTCAAACGTCAGCTAAAGAATCGACACAAGATAAAAGACTCAAAATTTTCAATTTTCACCCATTGATCTGCTATCTAAAAGGAAAAACCAACCGACCAAATCAAAACTTACGATTTTCTATTTGTGGTACTATTAAGGTACTGACCTCTAGAAACAATACTTACCTCTCCCAAAAACGCAAATTGAACTTTAGTTTTTCATCACAGTCTGTTACAATAAACATATCTCAACAACACAAATCCCACCCAATCAAGTTAAAATTTTCCAAACAAAACCCCAAAAACTGACAACTATACAGTTAACATACTAATCATCCCTGATTTCCTGCATTCTCCATGAAATTAAACACAAGAGATTGATACTTCACTTAAAAATCGGCCCCACAAATTATACAATTCCCAATCAAAAATCACAAAATCTAATCTTCTTTCTTCTAAAAAAAAAAATCACATAAACAAATATGAATCCAACAATACACTAAACAACTGGAGCAAAAGAAACCCAATGAATGAAATTTTCTATAAATTTTAGTACTAGAGAAAAGGAATTAACCGTTAATTTCAGAAAAAAAAACAGAATATAGTTTAACCAATGAAAGAAAAGTCTGCGTGGTACACTTACAGGGAACAAACCCTAGATTTTTGGGCAAGTGAGAGAGAGAGAGAGAAATAGAGAGAGAGAGAGATGGAGTCAATGCAATTTCCTGTGAGATTTTTGATTCTTAAGGAGAGAGAGAGAGAGAGAAAGAGAGAGAATCGTATCATAAGATAAAATACGTGTAGTTCGTATAAAGTTCAGAACTGAACTGTTTAATACACTATAAAAACATCCTTCCACGTGGCTTTTCTTTCTGTGACACCTGGACCCCTTCTCCCGGTTACTCCCTCTTCCGGTTTTATTTATGTTTCTTCTTTCTATTTGCGAAACTACAGTAATTATTGATAATAACAGTTATTAATCATAAAAATTCTTAAATATGAATAATTAAATTGTAAATCTTGGCTACCACTCCCTTATTTTTCTTCGTACAGATATTATGTGCATTATTTATTTATTTAATATGAGATAAGTTGGGAATTGAATAAAGTGAAGAAAAGAAAAGGGGAATAATTGGGGGGTGGTGGGGGCGGAAACCGGGGAGAGGAGGTAAACCGGTGAAAAAAATGGAGTGCATGTGACGTGTGAAATGTGCAGGTAGGTAGCAGTAGCCCTTCGATCCTTTTGTGCGTGTGGTGAGTGGGACGATTATAAACAATGGAATGTTGGGACCCACGTGACGGCTGAAATACGGGAAACGCGTGGCTTACTTTGTGGATCCCACTCTCGATAACGACACTACTTCACTGCACACGTGGCCACCCACTCACTTTATTTACTTCATTAAATAATGCCCACCCCTCTTTTTTAAAAAAACTAGGAGCCAGTGTCAGTTCTAACGTTACCGCTCGGTCACAGTACTCCTCTCACGGCCAATCATTTAGCATCTTATGTTCTTCCTTTATCAAAGCATACCTGATAACAGAGGACAACAGTTTCATCAGAATGATCAATCATCATAAATGATGAATCTGAGTCAATCAAAATTCAATATTAAAAAGTTTGGAAGGATTAGAGTAATGCAGTTAGAGCGAGAATGCATAAGTTGTATTATATGGAAGTCTCTTAAGTTAAAAACTATTACAAACTCGAAACAAAGGCCAAAAATAGTAGCTGAAGAAGAAAGAAGTAGTGAAGTAGCAAAAATTTGAACAATGAAGTGGTTCAACATCAACAAACATAACAGAGGCAGCTAGCAAACATCATCGCCCTCTTGTAACAGCTTCTTCAAGCTCCTCAATTGATGAAGGGAACAGCTCTATGTAACGTCTCCCAAGAGTCATCCTATCTCTACCCATTGCTGCCTTGGAATCTTCTGCACTTGCAAATTCCACAAATGCTTCCCCAGTTGGCCTCCCCTCTGAGTTCATTGTAATATGAATCGAATCCTCCGACAATGCAAAGTCTTTGAAGAACTCCATTATGTCATCCTTCCCGGCAGAAAACGGCAGTCCTCTCAGACGTAATACTCCTGTATGTTCGGCCGACTCCTTTCCCTCGTCGTAAGATCGGGCGATGGAAGCATTTCGCCTTGGTGAACCACCTCGAGCATCAGCAACTTCATTTGCTATTGCCTTGTAATAATCCTGCCTCTTGCTTCTGAAAACCTCAACATATCTCCTACCCATGTTTTGCCTATTCTTTTGTAGTGCAAAATCAACTTGAAGCGGATAACCCAAAACGCAAAAGGCTTCACCGGTGAATTTGCCACCCTTGTGGACAAAAAGAACATCAACTATGTCCAGACCATGAAAGAAATCGGCTACATCAGTTTCCGTGCAATCAAAGGGGAGACCACGGAGGCGGACAACAGGGAAAGGTGGACTCTGGGTAACATATCCATAAGGTGGTGGATTATACATAAAACTTGGACCAGGAGAAGTTCCATAGTATGAAGGACCTTGATCAAGTAGCCGCTGACGTTTGGCACCCATATTACGACCATCACCACCATCAGGATATCTACTTCAGTTTCCAACACCAAAATCAACAAAGAAAATGAATTAGTCTACAATATTTTGCATACATGGAGAAGCGAAAGAAGAACAATGCTACTGTATTGAACCAAATTAGGAAACATATAGTTTTAGTGTTTACTCTTTCATCAATTTGGTGAATGAAACCTTACAAAACAAGAGCCTCAAATAAACATCAGGCAAGCTCTGTCACGGTATTATTCAAGCAATATCACTTGTAATTGTTAAAACTAATATTCATCAACTTCAAAAGGTTCAGCACAATGCTTTTCCACACCGCAGGTTTCACTTAGTCAAGGAAAATCTGTTTTCACCATAGTCAAGAACCCATAATTGATTCAGAACTAGTTCAATTTACAGGAAATAAACCAATACTCGGAAATTTTTCCACTTAGTTGTGGGGATGGACAGCATTATGAATTGCTGTGCGGGAAACCAGCTCCCGAGTTATTCTATTCGAGTTCCCAGTTTCAAAAGATTCAATCTTGTATTGGAACCTGAAAAATTCCAATTGAAGAACGCAGAAAGAACAAAAAATGACTAAAGAAAACCATTCAAAGATACTCTTAAGAGCCTGCATCGTAACCGGCAGCAAATCTGTTGATAAGCAATCCTTGAACCTCAAACACCTTGTCCTTTTCCATTTCTAACCGCAGCACTAACAGAGCTAAATCCAATATGACACACATTTCTAGCCCCAATTACCTTCATCGTCTAATATGCATAACTATATTGGTCACCTTTTTACGAAATTCAGTCTAGGGCTTACACAAGCAACAGCATCCCATACCATTAAAAAAAAATAACTAACACTCAGCAGGCGCTTCAACATTCAATTCATCCCAAAGTTCGAACCTTTGAAATTAAACCCAACAAGAAAAATCTAAAACCAGCACTATCAATTCATAAAAATCGAACAGAAAGTAAGAAAACAAAACAGGGAATCATGTTCAGAAAAATCAAGAAAACCCCAGATCAGGAATTGATTGAAAATGACAAGAAACTGAAATAAACCGAGTGATAAAACAAGGTAAAAAAGGGTTATACCCTCTGTAGAACATTCTGTCCATTATATATATGTTAATGGCTCCACGTTGTCGCTCCTTTCCTCTCTTTCCCCTTGTGATTACTCCCTTTTTCTTCTACTGCTCAAGGCTTTGAAATCTGTTTCCGTTTCGAAACTGCCAGTTGAATTAGTACCCAAAATATACGAGGTGAGCGACGTCGTTTCATTCGGTCAGCTAAACTAGTTTCTTTTTTTTGGTAGACACTCATTAAAAACAAATAATGCAATATTTATATTTTATGATTATTAAATGTTATTTTCTTAATTGTTAATTTTTAATGATCTTCATAATTTATTATTTAAAATTTTATTTTTTATTATTTTAAAAATAATAATTTACTATAAAATTATTTTGAAAATATTAATCAAATATACATTTTTAAGTAGAATTTAAATTTCTAATTTTATGTTTGCATATATCAAAATGGAAGCTAGAATCCAAAATTTTAGACTTTCTAAGCATCATTAAATTATAATATCATTAGCTTATATACGATTAGATTATAAAGACTTTTTTTTTTTTCATTTTTATAATATAAAATATGTTTAGTCTGATATATTTTTAAAAATATTTTAATTTAAGAATAATTCAATCAAGGTTTATAATAATAAATATAACAATTTACTGATTTAAGAAAAGTCTAATACATTTTTCTGATGAACAACATTGATGGCTTCATCAAATAATAAGCCTTCTACGAGTTCCTGACGAAGTTCCAGGGTCCTGATCCAGTCCCTATCCTGCAAATGCATGACAGACGATCAAAACCAAAGAAATTACTTGATCTCTTAGCTTGGAAAGCGTTGGCAGGCTTGTCCGAATTGGACTATATAGTATCAGAATCATTCACGGTAACCAGGATTCATTGGAGGATGAATTGTGACCATTTCAGGAGTTATATCAGTGTCAAGTTTTGGTTTCTGAATCTGACAAGTGGAAACAATGGAAAGTTCTTGTTATAAAGGATCACCTGAAAAAGCCTGCAAACGTACAGAGACCCATATATACTGTCAGAGCAATCCAGATTCCGATGAATTTATATGCGGAGGAGAGGAGAAGCAGAAGTATAATGCTTCCAACGGCTACTAGAACCTGCAAAATGAAGAAGCATGTCAAGCTAAAACAGACAATGACTGAATTCTGAAGGTCTGTAAGAGAACCAAAAACTTGCCATGGAATATGCAGAGTATGCGAAATCAGAAGCTCCAAAGTTGACACCATCAAACACAAATGCTAAGGCGTTGATGGGTTGACTTCCTGTAACAAACTAATACGAACCAAAAATCGTGTTGGAAAGATCATAAGATGAACTACATAATAAGGACGAAAGGATTAAAAGTTCGAAGTGGAGATACCGGAATGCTGATGTTGATCATGTGGAGAACATTGACATCACTTGTGAATATTCTTGCTCCGAAGCTCAAACCAAGTCCGAGAATCACCGCCAGCATTAATCCTAGAAGCAATCCCAACTGCAGTATAAACAACTGTTAGGAGAAATTATATACCTTCAGGAAATTGTTTCATCATTTCAGGCAGGTGTTTGTGCACCTGCAATACTCGAGACGCAGCGGCTGTTGCCTTGTCATGGTCTCTTTTGGAAAATGAGCTTGCGAGTATTGCCTGGAAGAATCAAGCAATATTTAACAGACAAAAAGGCGGGTCCATTGCAATTGTGCATGAGAAAAAATATATATGATGTAAATACTGAGATTTCCGTATAACCTGGCCAGCAACGGCTAACCCATCAGCAAGAAGAGATGTGGCAAAGATGTTGATCCTTGTCGGGCAGCTAATGATGCGGAAAGAGTGACACAGAATGTTACCGCTATTACCCTCATCAATAAAAGAAAACCTGAAGACAGAAATGAACTGTAAGATCGGAATCAGAAGATGCAACACAAAGGAAGCAAGGATTGGAGGAGGGAACCTTACCATTTTTAAGAAATCTACCAAATTGCATATGTTTTGCATTCAGAGGTAAGAGATGAACTCGATCCAGTAATCTCCAAAACAGTATTACTGAAATCAGATATCTGCAATCACAAGAAATATGGAATCACTGATATATAAATCCAATAGGCGACACTTTCTTGATGCAGGTTGATCCTGAACTCAGGACCTCAGTTTGTTTCTTAACTAGAGATCTCGAGTTCAAGCTATCGAATACAATAACCGATGTACAAATTTTCTGGTTATCGAACTGATATGCCTCTGTTGGTAAAGAAATTATTGCAAGCCTGACAAAGTGGTTGCTAAAAGCAATCAACTTTCTGGGATATAACATGGGCAATGGCTGCACCACCGACTCCCAGGCCGAAAACAAACATTAGGATGGGATCCAAGATTATGTTCGTCACATCTCCGGCCACTATAAATTAGATCAGATAACCAATTGAGATCAGAATCAATGATGTAAATAAAAACGTGTCAAGTTCAATAAGCCATACCTGTGGCATATAGAGGAGTTTTTGTATCTTTCAATCCACGGAAAACCCCCTGCATGGCTAAGGAAAGCAGAACGGCAGGAGCACCAAGCGACCTTAGAGTCAAATATTGTCGAGCAGGGATCAGCATTGGCGAATTCTATGGCAAGAACAATGCCAAAATGTTATAAATCTCGTTGAGCCGATAAACCTGATACTTCGAATTCAAAGAAGGCAAAAGAAAGTACTTACCGAACTAACTCCCATGAAGTTCAACAATGGTTTTGCTCCAGAAATGAGAAATCCAGCTTGAATGAAGCCTAGAATGGCACCGATAATAAGTGCAGATGAAGCTGATGGGATGTGCTTTCTTCCGTTCTCAGTTGTAGAAATACCAGAATCGTTAATAAGAGATTTCGACTCATACGAACCTGTATCAAAGTCTGACAGAACACAATCACGCAACAAGGAGATTATTTCATCAGAGAGTTGGGAAATTGCCACCCAACAAGTAAGATATAAAGATTACCATTTTGTGGTATCAACTCTTTCGTTTCACCATTTGCAATAGAACCTGTCTCCAAGGATTCGCTGTCCTTTATATCGGAGCTTGTTGTTCTTCCAATGGTATCTTCTTCAGCAACAAAAGATGTTGTGATACTGACAAGTGGGAATATTGCAATTCTTGATACTTGATTGAATAGAGCAATAGAAACTCCAACAGCAGCTAGTTCCACTGGACCTGAATCAAGCGCAGCATTTTCAGAATCTAAGTCTTTTTCTCCCGGAAAATGGATTAAAACATATGTTAAGAAGTTTATGTTATAGCTTATCGGAGAATCTACCAATTTGGCCGATAAATGCCGTATCCACCAAAGAGGCAACAGGGTCTGCTGTCAAAGCCAGCGCTGCCGGCAATGCTATTCGTGCTATTTCTAATCCGAGTTCATCAGGATTAAGTACACTTCTGCTCATTCCATACCAAAATCACCATGATTTTTGGAAACTTGAAATGCTTGGAGCTAGTTTCTGATATAAAGAAGTAAATACCTGAAATTGTTGAAGAAAATGCTTATGGGTATTCTCTTCTTTTCCATGGAAGGGTATGCATCATCTTCCTCAGGCATCATCGGAAAATCCAAATAAGAAGCAAATTAAGCCACTGGAGATGTAGTAAAAACATCAAATATATGAAAAGGGTCTTTACAGATAGCAACAATTGAAACAAAGTTCAGAGAGAACGCAGCACCGCTCACTTGGACCTTGTAATCAGCTCTGAAACCTCATGAGTTTCAGTGTAAAATCCAGGAAATGTTGCATTGGCTTCCTTTCCCGATATGCCAAAGAAGATATCAACACAATCAAAGGCCAAAGTATGTTTCAGCTTTCAGAATTTACGACTGATCAAAAGGTTAAGCTTGGAAATATGAAAACTGAAATTCCCAACAAACTAAAAAATCCAAGAAGAGGACAAAGACGCCATGAGAAGTCCAGTTAAAACTTCCTTGTTTTCATCGAAAGCTGAGAAAGATACTTGTCTCAGTCCAAAATGGAATCTTGTTTTATGGCCAGAAGACGGTGTCGTGTAAAATCTTCAACAGTAGTACTATCGCACTCATGTGCCTGTCAAGCGCACCCTTCCCGGAAAATCTAGATCAACTCACCCATCTGGTCAACCATTTTTCTTCTGCGGTGATGCTTAAACAATTGTACAAACTTATTACATCGTCACGAAACTAATATGTGGTTATAAAATAAAGGAAAAAAAGAAGAGTAAGGAGACGTGTATGACCATAAAATGTATCAAGAAAATATGAACAAGTTACGAAAATGATCGGCATGGATGATCAAATCAATAGATATAACTAAATTTTTATTGAATATGATGTATTTATTAATTGTAGTTATACGTGAAAAACCCAGATCACAATGTGATAAAATCAAATGCAAGCATCTATGAGCATAAATTTGAGCATCATACAAGTACAGTGGCTTTCAATATTTTGCATAAAGAAATCCGGATCATGCCCATCATTCCTGTCACAAGCAATGCAATGGTCACTTTTAGTGATTAATATGCGTAATCTAATAGTTTGTTGCCCTTTGAATATGCGGTTTTGAATAAATTATGGAAAGTGAAGTGTGATAGTGGAAGATGGGATGGGATGGGATCCATGGACGGGAGATCAGCAGAGGTTATGCCCATCCAGCAGGCACAAACACATGGATTTGGACGTCAAACCCACATCACTATTTCTAAAATCAAACTATGTTTAGCCAAATTCAAGCCCACATGAATTATCACGGATGAACTCTAACCCAATTCAAACGTTGTAAGTTTTTCCTTAAAAAAATTGATTCAATTCATGAAATTTACTTTCAGTAAAATCTAACTAATCATTGGAAAAATACATCTAAATACAAAACCTCACATCTGAGTCGCTTTGGCCGAGTGGTTAAGGCGTGTGCCTGCTAAGTACATGGGGTTTCCCCGCGAGAGTTCGAATCTCTCAGGCGACGTATATGATACATTTTTTTTGTTACAAAACCCATTAGATAGGAGATTCTAGAAATGTCAAAATTTCAAAAATGATGTGCAGCTAAGATTATTATAGAAGGAGAAGACCTTTTGGCATTCATAAGATGAATGATTAATAGTTAGCACATTTAGGGTGTGGGGTGGTATAAATGTAAGGGGAAAATGATTAAGGAGAGCACTCATCTCTTCCCATTCCCAGTCCAAAGCTCATTCTTAATTTATCCTCTTTGTGTACTTTAGATTATCCTTATTTTCATAAATATTGCTTTCTATTTACTTCTCTCTTACCCGCATATATTTCTTCCTTTCTCATTATATTTTTTAAGAAAATAAATTTTTAAAATAAACTTATAAGAAAATAATAATAATAATAATAAAGTTATATATGTCAATCATGAAAGTTAGAATCTTATATACTATATATAGATTTAAAAAATTCATATTATACATAAATTAAAACTAAATATTAATATTTAAATTAATTTCTATGGACTATTATAATTAAAAACAAGATATTAATAAGATAATCAAATTAATATGGACTATATAATTAATATTCTTCATGAATGGAAACACGTGATTGAGATTCTTGCAAACATGACATGAATGTGTAAACTAAAAGCAAAAAGGTTGACGTGACTAAGTGTACAATAAGGTAACAACATTTGCTATATATATATATATATATAATATGATGTTCCCAAGGGGACATTTCATCTAAATAATTAATTCAATTAAACCTCATCCTGAAGTAATAATCATGCATCTTACGAAAGATTACAAGAAACAGTTCCCTTTCGAAGTAAGTGTTTCATCAATGGCAATGGCCCTCTCTCTCTATTCCATCACTAACTAATAACATTCTCATTACAGCAAACATCTTATCTAAATTCATTTCAGACAAGTTTGATCATTCGAATTTTTTCAGACTCTTTCATTCAGCTGTTAATTATAAACTATGGATTCATGAACATGAAAAATATTGATTACTCATGTCCACATATAATTAATCCCATCAAATGTTCTTTTTGCCTTAAATATTTTATGAGATATTAAGATTTTAATTAATTATTTGAATTAAAAGTTTAAAGATGAGAATAATTTATATATATAAATATTCATTAAGTTTAAAGTATGAATATATATAGATTTATGTAATATTATGTTAATTCTGATTAAATTATAAAATAAGATTAAATAATGATTTGATATATATGTTTATAATAAAGATTTGTTTAAATCTGGTTTATCTTGAATCTAAACCTTTTAGATTGATATTAATATTTGATTTAGATATATACTGAATTTAAATAAATATATTTTGGATTATATATATATATATATATATATATATATATACAGTGGCGGAACCAGCATCGGGGCAAGGGGGGCTGAAGCCCCGGTTTGGGCTTGGGAGAGGGGGTAGGGACATGGGAAGCACGGGTGGATTTCTGCCTACTAGCTGCTTATCCTTTTAAAGTCCTAAGTTTTTAGTTCCCCTTGATTGAAGCCCCCCATGGAATTTCTGGCTCCGCTACTGTATATATATATATATATATATTTGGAAAGACACGTACACATGCATGCATACAATAATTTGGAATGACCTTTATTACGTTGAATATTCCAATGTATCTTTCTCTTATCTATACATAATCACTTGGCAGCAATCTATTTGGCGGGGCAGTAATTGATTATAACTTCCCAATCAAAAAAAAAAAATCCCATTTTACTCTATCAACTTGAAAAATCAAGAAATGGAAACGAAGAAACATCTTTCACCAACTCTTCCAAGTCCCATTCCACCATTTTCAACTCTTCTCCTTGCCAAAAATTCCCACCTCCAGCCGCCATGTTCTCTGCCCTGTCGTGGTTTTTGTTACAGTTGCTATTACTTCTGTTCCCGTTACTACGTGGGTACATATCAGAGTTATCAGTTTTTGAATTTTCTTCCATTATTATGTTCTCCAAAGGAGGAACATGAAAATCACCTTCTATCCCAAGAAGAATCTCTGGAGGATTATAATTGCCATATAAGATGTCTATGCCATGATGATCAGAAGTTGGTATCGAATCCATCATCATCTGATTTAGAAGACTGGCCTGACTGCATGCGGCTGATGATGATGACGATGGTGGGTCGAGATTCATGGGAATATTAATATTCATACATTGTTCTTGCATGGAGATGAATTCTCCTGCAAGTGTTGTTTCTTTGCCCGGCTCCGGTGAAGAATCGCTAGTGTTTGGCGAGGGCGTGGAAGATGATAGATTCTTTAGTCTTTTCTTAATCGTTGAATTCCAGAAATTCTTTATTTCATTGTCGGTTCTTCCTGGCAACCGAGCCGCAATCTGAGACCACCTGATTGACATTTACATTATCAATACCAGCCAGTTTCAGCTTACTTGCTCTCCATATGATTTCATGTCGGTATTAATACATAAATACACGGATGAATACATACTATATATATATATATATAGCCACGTTTTTCAATCTTGTAGGACACCTGTAAGGGTATCTATCTTCAGAAAATTGCCTTTGAGAATGACAAGATACCTAAAATATTCTGAGCTAAAAAGATCAAGTATGAAAATTTTCATATTGAATTCGTCTATGATATCAAAGATTTAATTCTGATTTATAATTCTTTTATTAGTATGATTTTTATATGAAAATATAAATGATGGGGGCAAGAATTTCTTCAAGTTAGAGAGAGAAAGGGTACCTGTTTCCAAGAAGGGAGTGCAAATGGATGATAAGATGTTCTTCCTGAGGAGAGAAGGCACCTCTTTTAAGGTCAGGCCGCAAGTAATTAATCCATCGAAGTCTGCAACTTTTCCCACATCTTTCCAGGCCAGCATTTCTGGCAACATCACTCCAACAACCCTGTCCGTTTTTTATCATATACTTTATCAGCTTCTCATCTTCCTCCGGCGACCACAATCCCTTCCGCAGCTTCTTGTTGCTATATTCAGGCTTTCTCATGATCATTCCCCTACTCCGTTAGTACTTTGTCATTGAAGAATGGTAGAATTTAAATAACACAGAGAGAGGAGGCTTGTGATGGTGGAAATGATGATGATGATGATGGTTGTGGGGCTTGCTTAGAATATAGGGAAGAAACAGAGAAGGATTAGTTGATGTGTCTGACCAGAAAACGGTTCGGAGAGTGACCTGATAAATACTATAGTGTTAATAGTATAAATTCATCTATAATATAATAAAATTTAATATATATTATTATATTATAATTAAATTTATAATATTATATAATAAATTTAATTTATATAGATCAATTTTTATTATATTATTAAGATTTTTTTGTACTTGTACATATATTTTAACTATGAATATAATGTAATATAAATTAAACTTGATAAATTTTAAAATTTAATAAAATTTAAATTATATTAATTAATTTAATTTGTAACAGCAAAAAAATCCTCATAATTAAAAAATTGAGAGATGTAGTCATCTTGTCTTTGACTCCATCATCTTGTCTCTTTCTATTATATTTTCCTTCACTCACAAGCTAATCATCATATATATATATATATGTTTAATTTCATATTTTTTTAAAAAAATTCATGATATTACAATAATTTTTTATTATATAGTTTATTTTATAATTATGTTTCTTGATGAATATATATATATATATATATATATATATATATATATATATGGAGAAACTCATTTTTCATAGATAAAATATAACATAAAAACATATGAAAGTAATTTATGTGTAAAACAGAAAGAGTTTTAATCAAAATAAATAAATAAATTGAATTAATTAATATTTAGATATTTAAATATACTAAATCTAAATTTAATAATTATATAATATAATTTAAAATTTTTATAATGAAGAAATTAAGAGTTGAATTCGTCATTTATTATATTATAAATGAATAAATATTTCTATCAAGAATAAATTAAATATATATATAAATTAATTTTATGCTCAATATTATCGATACATGACCAATTAAATATTATAATTTTAATATAAAAATGTGACATTTATTAGTTACTTTACTTGGAGTTATATATAATAAGATGAAGAAAAATATGATTACCAAATAAATATTATTGAAATAAATGATTTTTTTAATGTTAAATAAGAAAAGATTTTTGCTTTGGCTTCACATAATATCTACACGTGTAATTGAAGATAGTCGAGAATAATATTTACAAAATTAGCGCATGGAAAATGCTGAATGGTTCACGATCCCATTTTCGATGATGACGTTTGTTGGGTGATCAACGGCCAAGATTAACCGTTAATATTTAATTAAAATTAAATTAATTATGTTCATAATAATTGTATTTTTAAAATCTTCAACTGCATGAGAAAATTTCGTTTTTATAAATAAAAAATATAATAACAATTTTAATTTGTTTAATAATATGAAGTAAAAATTACTCCATGATCAAGAAATATAAACACTAAAATTGTCGTATTGCATCTTAGAAAATCAAGTCTTTGTATATATATATAACGTTAAATATTTTATCATATGAAAGTTACATAAAATTAAATTATAATAAATGATTGGAATTTTATTATATTTTAAACATGAAAAAATCTTAATTATAACCTATAATGTAAATATATGTCAACGCATGCATTTTTTTTGTCAGATATCATGATTATATCAATAAATAAATTACTAATAATTGCATATAAAATTTTAATAATTATTATTATATATTATCATATTTTATAAAAAAATAATTTATATAAATTCAATTTATCATGTAAAATTATTTATCTATTGATAATAATTATGATACAGATTAATTTTTATTAAATATCATATATGTAATAGTTATTATTATGTAACAATAATTTATAATGATTATATATTAATCGATATAAAATTAATGTATATGTAATATTTATTGAAAATTAATATATATGATTATATTATTGATTGGTAAATTAATTCAAACAATTTTTGGTATGAATATTCAGTTAGTCTTATTTAGTGTTGATTGAATTGAAGAAAAAAAATTATATGGACATTTCGTTTATTAAAATAAATATAGATGATTTGGTTGATAATGATCAAATTCGTGTAAAAAATTATTTCGAAAAATCTGGTGAGTATGATCCATGTACTGTAGAAGAATGAATTGTAATTCAAGTGAAAAAGGTTTCCAAGTGGCTTGAATTTTCAGTTTTCAATTGAAATATTCTGCATAAAGCAAGCTTGGCGGCTATGGAATAATCATAAAAGCAATAAGTTTAACCACAGACAGATATATGTATCCATTTTCAGAGAAGGAAAGTCTGCCTGGAACTGCTTAACATGTCGGTACGAGCTGTCCTGTGGCGGCAGATATCATGGAGGAGCCGGCAAAACGGATACCTGACGGTGATTTTGGAAAGTTATCTTCTAGAATGCCGGAAAACGAAATGCCGAGGCATTTTCCTGCCAGCCAAACAGTACCCATATATCCGTTTCTGATAATGTTAAGTTTCTCCAGGCCTAATCAGAATTTGACGAGTTCCAGGGAGGATAATGCAAGTAATTCATGAGTTGATTACAGCTATAATTCTGTGTTAAACAGTGAAGAGATCATGGTACATTCAAGAAACCAGCGATGTGCATTATGATCTATCACCCACAAGAGAGGACACATCATTAGAACCGTGGAGGCAGGCCACCACTTGATCTGATATATATTTAATAATTTCTCCCAAGCATTTTCCGAGAAATTGTGTTTAGTTTAAATAAATTAAAAATTTTTATATTAAAATTATTAATTATAATTCATTTATAAATGAAATTGGAATTAATTTCTTTAAAAATTGAATTTAAATTTGTAATAATTTTAGATTAAAGATATTATAATTGCAGTAGCTCTAATGAGAGAACTCATACCTGTGAATAAATTTAACATTTCAAATGATTATTTTAATTTTTAAATAATGAAATAATAAAATTTTATTAGATTTATAAGATATTTAATGTTTTATATTTAAATTAATTAAAATAAAACCAACTCGAGGAAGAAACGGAAGAGGGGGGGGGGGGGGCGGCATAGTGTGGAAACTACTCCAGAATTCAACCCTTTTGGTTTGCTTTGCTCTTACTGTTCGTTCCTCTTGCTAAAGTTCTGACTTTACCTTGACCTCAAGCAAACTTAGAACGCCACTCCTCTTAAATGATAAAGCTCATATAAATCAACTCCTTATTGATATTAAATTATTTATTATTATTTAAGGATTTTATCCATTTGAATTTATATTAATTGATTGATATTAATGATTTAATTATTCTTTTAAAATTATTTATTATTGAAATGGAATATCAAATTACTAATTCAAACAAAGTTTTATAAAAACCAACTTCATTTATTTATTTATTATTTTGAAATCAATTCTAAAGCATAGATTACTAATTTTAAGATATAATTTATTGATGATGATATTTTATTTTATTTAAGACAATGATGATATTTTTATTTTATATAATAAAAATTAAAAAAATGAGTGAGTAATAAATTATCAATATTTAAAAATTGATATAATTTGCAAAAAAAATTATATAATAATTTCAATAGCGCATTTTGCAAATGGTTAAAAGCTTAAAGATTTATTATAATGCAATAAAATTTATTTAGAAGATTGAAAATGGTAAAAAAAATTATTGGAAAGTATTCTAAATGTGAATTTAGTGGAAAGTGGAGGGCAGATTAGTAAATATAACAAATATTCGAACCCTCCAGTTCGAGGCTTCTCTGCTCGGTTCCCGCATTATCCAACTCTGCACACACAGGTCAAATTTGAAAGCAAAAAGAAATGCTAAGAGCAGCAATGGTGAGACCAGTAATGGTCTCTCTTTTCCCGCCAAAACCACTCTTCTTTCCTCAAATACCCAAGAATTTGCAATCACGCGCTGCAACCTTGATCGGGACCGCTAATATTGCCGGAGGAAGAGGAAGAATTCATGTAGAGCCCAATTATTTGTCGTGCTGTATGCCTCATCGGAATAGTCTCAGAATTGCTGTTCTTCTTAGCGGCGGCGTTGATAGCAGCGTCGCTCTCCGTCTCCTCCATGCTGCCGGCCATCGCTGCACTGCCTTTTACCTCAAAATTTGGTTCCAAGTAGTTGCCTTTCCAATTTGTTTCCCTCTTTCTCTCTTATTACTTCTGTTCGTTTTTACGTTTTTATCCTGGTTCGGTTCTTGGTGATCTAACTAGCTTGTAGAGACTAACTAGGAACACAGAAAGACTGAACTTTTAGCTTTACCCCAAATTAGTGAGATACAAAAAATGCAGCTTTTTAGCTTTTTAACTTATGAATGTCTTGTCCAAGTAAATTGGTCTTAATACTAGTGGAATTAATTGGTCTTGGTATGTTGTTTTTACCGTAGGAAGATTTCGACAATTTTTGGTCAGAATGTCCATGGGAAGAAGATTTGAAGTATGCTAAAGCTGTTTGTGATCAGGTTACATATTAGCCATTGCTATATTCTACTGTATTTGCTTATTAACGGCTTTCAACTCGGATTGAATGGGATTAGCTTTTCCAGGTTGATGTACCATTACAAGTTGTGCATTTGACTGATGAATACTGGAAACTTGTGGTATGTTATACTGCTTGTCATCATATTTATCTGCTTCATGGTTCCGGTTTTCCTGACATTTGAGCTTTTATTATGTTGAGTTGTGTGTTTGAACTCGTGTCAAGTCACAATTTGATGATGATCTCATAAAAGCATTTTATGATGGGTGAACATCTCAGGTCTCGTACATTATTGAGGAATACCGGTATGGGCGTACTCCCAATCCAGACGTTCTTTGCAATACTAGAATTAAGTTTGGTATGACTTTTTCTCAAATGATATAGAAGATGCAAATGTTTGAATTGATTAGTTTTCTCCATTGTTTACACTATTCTCATAGACGATTGATCTTTTGTCCCGGTGTTAGGTGCATTTCTGGATGCCATAAACAGGACGGAATTTGATTATGTTGCTTCTGGACATTATGCCAATGTCATTCACCCATCAGCAGATCAAATGAATAAGCTTTCCGTCTTAGAACTCTCAAAGGACATGGTATGCATGTGATATGCATATCTGCTAACCTATATTTTGCTTATGACATATTTATTTGAAATGGCTATTTGTGCATGAGCTATTACAACACAAAAATAGAATAGTAAGACATAAATCTTAGTTAGTTTGAAAGTCTTGGACTAGCATTATATTCAAGATAGAATTGAATAGTAAGTCATTTTGGGCATCTTTCTTTTCGATACAGTTTTCTTAGATATTTAACTAAGGTAGAACTGGATTTTAGTTAAATGTTCATATATTTTTTTGTACGATGTTTCTTTTGGTTTGAGAATAAGATGAATCGAGTAATTACTGTATGTTTCTATATCTGTTGTTAATATTATTATTTTGGCTTCTCAGGTGAAGGATCAAACTTACTTCCTTTCACATCTGTCACAGGACCAACTTAGACGGCTTGTTTTCCCCCTTGGTGCTATTCCAAAGGTCATTATATAAATATACTGATAATGTCATGCAAATATTTTCGTTTATTTTAGTGTTATTGAACTCATTTACTAATGCAATCATTTGGAATTTGTGTTGTTCCTTAATGATTAATACGAAAGAACATGGACACATATGCTATAGTTGGCTTGGTGCAAAATGAATTCCTACTATTCAATTCATCTTGTTTAGTTTGTTTGTATTCCTGTTATTGCAGGATGAAGTTCGCAAACTTGCGACGTTTTTTGATCTACCTAATAAAGATAGAAAGGATTCACAAGGAATATGCTTTCTTGGGAAGGTACGAGTAAAGTTTTGTCAACCACATTTCTAGAAGAAGCCTTTTGAAATATATATTTGTTTCTCTGTCTGTTTCCTCTAAAAATATATGAAATCCATAATCTAAAACTTATTTTCTAGATTAAATTTAGTGAATTTGTTGCAAGACATATCGGGGAGAAGGAGGGTATCATACTGGAAGCGGAGACAGGAGATTTTCTTGGCAACCATAAAGGATTTTGGTTCTATACAATTGGTCAAAGGCAGGGTCTACGTCTTTCAGGGGGTCCTTGGTATCCTCTTGGACTCTATTCTTTGCGCTACATTGATGCTTTTGTCTGGTTACATTGGTTGGCATTTTTATATTCTTCCTCTCATGGCAGGTATGTTGTTGAGAAGGATATCAAGAACAATGTAGTGTTTGTGTCAAGAAACTATTTCTCACTTGACAAAAGAAGGCGCTTGTTCCGAGTTGGTTCTTTAAGATGGTTTAGTGGAATCCCCCCTGAGACCAGTCAGCTCCAGTGTAAGGTAGGTATTCTGATATCAAATTCAAGTGTTACTAACATTTAATGCTTGAGATTGATCTTAATGTAATGCTAATCGCTTCGACCTCAAACCTCTATTATCATTTTGGGAAATTTTGAAAAATAACAAAAAAAAAATCCATGTCTTTGAAAATATTACATGGATAGTGCATTTTGAAAAATACTTGCAAAAATAACGGTTTTAAGTAAAAAACAAGTTTTTTTGTAAGAAAAATCATACAAATAACGGCTAGATCATTTTTGCAAATATTTTTGTAAAATTCTTCATTTTTCTAATTATTTCAATCATTTTAGGTGAGGCATGGACCTGGATTTTATAATTGCAATGTAGTAATAGAACCTGGTGAAGTTGATGGTGAAGATGTGGCAGTTGTTCAATTGTCTGAAGATGATCAAGGTCTAGCAGCAGGGCAGTTTGCAGCTTTCTACCAGGGAAGAACCTGCATAGGCTCGGGTGTGATTCTGGAATCTTGGGATGACGAGGGATTTCCCGTATGTGAAAGAGCTCTTGAACTTGCCCGGATGACAGATAAATCAAAGCTTGGAAAACCAGTCAAAATAAAGGTGAAACCTGAGATATCTATCAAGGAATGCAATAAATTGCCTGTGACAGAAGCAGATAGGGGAGCTGATGATTCCCAAGTTTCTGTTGTGAGTTAGGAGGGAGAAAGATCAATGAGAAAAAGATCCAATCAACTAGTGGAAATACTTGTACATAACTGTACGAATCCTGCTTAGATGGGCTGCTTTATATGGGGTGTGTTCTACGTTGTTATTTGAAAATAAAACTATTCTTTATTCGGAGTTCTGCCAAAATTTATATTATAAATTTTGTTTACACGTAAAACAGAAAAGCTTAGCAATGGCTTTATGAGCAATTACTGGCTCAAAGGTGCCAAACAACTGAAAACCATATTGTTTACATTCGAAGGAACATGAAAAAGTATATCAAAGAAATCTTACCTGAAATATAAGTTGATTGTTAATATAATTAATGCTTCTAACTTGAAATTTTCTTAACATGATGTACCATGTTAGTTGAAACACAAGAAACTCCTAATCCTATGGATCTGTGTTTATTATTGTTGGTTTTGGTCTCGCTTCTTTTGTTGATTCTTGATGGACCTCCTGTCATTCTGCGGCGACTGGCAATCATCGAAGAGCTGTTGAGGGTTAACTTGCGGTGGCAGTGATGGTGAAGAGTAGTTCTTTGATGGTGAATTTGCAGAAGAGTTGTCCAAATTATGGTGGGAAGAATCAAGGTTGCGATACCAGTCATCTAAATGTACTTCTAAGTTGAAAGAAGTCTCCCTAAGATAATTAGTGTCGTACATTTGGAAGGGTGGAATCCTCATCCCGCCATTGCCATCAAAATAGTAGTTACCAACGCAACCAGGAGCAGAAGACGATCCAAAAGAGTCTACACCAAATGAAGCCAGGGGAAGTTGATCAGCAACACCCAAATGTGATGATAGTTGATTATGAATAGCACCACTATCCATAAACTTATCTTCAACCGGGTAATTGTAGTCTTCAAATTGCAGGATTCCAAACTCAGCAGGAGGAGTATCGACGCTAAAATCAGTTCTCATACCCATAATATTGGCAGCATCATTCTTATTAATCTCATTGACAAACTGCATGTCAGCCTCTCCTTCTTCTTCACCTTTATTATGGTTCTTATTTCTGACAGGTTTATCAGATTTCTTGTAAATCCTGCACAAAACAGAATCATCCAACTGCACCACAAAAAGAAAAACACGTTATTAATCATACCTCTAGTTACCATAAACTCCAAATGAAAAAGATCGCCATGTCTGCATATGATTTATACCCTCATATTCTTGTAACTCTTGTCAGCAGCACTATCACGTGTTGTCGTCGTAGCGCTGCGTGGCGGAGGAGGGTCACTCACTCTAAATTCATGCATAATCCAATTAGTTTTGTAGCTCCTTGGTGGCTTCCCCCTATAAAAAACCAATGCTTTTCTATATCCGATAATGACATTCTTTCGTTTGATAGGTTTATCGGCACCGGTTGCCTTCCAATACCCACCAATGGTGGCTCTATTCGGTCGTGTTCCATTCAAGTACTTCTTGTCCCTTGGAGTGAAAAAGTACCACTCCTTCTCGCCATGTTTTGAATAAGCCACTGTTCAATATCATTCAAAACAAGAATAAAACAATAAAAGAAACCATTTTCTTGGATCAATAAATGAACATGGAAACCTAAAATGTAACGTCAATATAAGCATTATTCATCATACAATTAACTTTAAGTACGTAATATGCATGCATGTATCAATCACAAACAAAATAATAATAACAATGCAGGTATTCCCAGTAAATATCTATCATTCAGAACGTGCACGCGTGCAAACGTAAATCAAGAACAACGTTCTTGAATCCAGAAAGTGCATAGTAGTGGAGGAGTGTACCAGCAAGATCTTCAGGATTGTATTTGTAGATGTCAATGTTTACGATGGTGTTCCAAGGCAAGGGCTGATCATAAACCTTGGGTTTTAAGTAATAAGTGATGAGCTCTTCATCTTTGGGACAAAATCTATAACCAGGAGGAAACATGCTCAAGAATTCCAAATCTTTCTCACTAGACCGGCTTCTCATAATTGGCCCTGCAATGAGTTCTAGTGGGTTTTCTTCTTCCCTTCCAAGATTATCTTCACCCATTGTTGGACCGGAGCTCTTCAGGTGTCTGATGGAAGTTCTTCAATGGAAAGGTAAGTGATGATATTAGAATCATTAATGGAAACGTATTCCTTTAAAAGGGTTCTTTATAATATAAAATATAGAAAATAAATAAGATAAATAACAAATTAATTCTGATATAATTATAAAAATCATAATGTCTATCCATCCATCCATTCATTATATCACATTGTTGATAAATTGTATTTTAGTTTAAGTATGATTCTGATAAATTTATTAATTATTTAATCAATATCCTTTTTCTTTTAATATTTTTTAATAATTATTATTTTATTTGATCTTTATTTTAAATCAAAAAATTAAATATTGTTAAATATCAATAACATAAGTCTCTGGTTTTCAGTTTTTTGAATTCATGGACTCATTGAACAGTTAATAGAGACAATAATAGAATTAACTTGTAACATTAACGCCTTTTCTTATATCTCAAGAACTTATAGAATATTTGGTCAAATGATACTGTCAAGGGCAGCAATAAACTGGAGTTGTTTGGATGATGTGATTTAACCCAGTTAGATCAAATTAAGGAATGCTTGATGAACTTGTCAGCTGAATGGGTCAGCCAAATTCTATATGTCCTTTTCCTGAGGGACTGCTTGATCAAATGGGGAATAAGAACCTGATTCTTATGTGCCTGAAAATTGGCACAAACTTCGGCAGCACTTGTGTTGAGTCGAGTGTTGGCTTTAGGAGACGACCAATCTTCGTTGCTGCATTTGTATTGTGAAAAATAGTTAGATTATATTCATATGTACCCTTATTTCTCATGCATTGCAACCAAGTCCAATACCCCCCCTTCCCTTTTGCAAACTTGCATGCAACATCCTCCTCGGCCAACTTTTCGGAAAGCAGTGCCAAAGCTAAAAGCAAACAAACAAGAAGAAAATGAGTAGGGACCAACATACATGGATTGGGGGCACGTATCTTCCGTTGATTTTTAGTAATTTTTACTCAGAGGTTTGATATGTGGTACAATTTGGTCTTGGAAAAGATTGTTGTTGAACAATTCGGTTTTCAGGCAAAGATACGATAGTCAAGTTGAGCATACTATGATCATGGAGTTTTGGAACTACACACATCGTCACTCTCTTGCCCAATATATCTATCGATGAATTATGCAGAAAGATTCAGGGCGGGAAACCACAAATTCTGTAACGATTCCTCCTGGAATAATAACAGCTATGAGCTCAAAGACAGTAAAGAAACAATGCATGGAAGATAGCCATGGTTTAGGTTCTATTTTCACAGAGAAATTAATGAAAAGAAAGATATAACATGACAAGTTCAGTGGAAAAGATCTGATGAACAACTATAAGCACGGACGTACATGTATTTACCTCAGATTTCTAAAGAAAGTCTGGATCAGTAAACAAGTTCCATCCACGACTACTTTAAAGTTCGAGGTTTTCCGGTGTAAGCAACTGCTGCAATACAAGTTGTAAAAACGAGTCCTTTCACAGATGGAGTTATTGCACATGAATTATGAATATTAAGCCTTCCCTTCACCGCTGGATCAATCAATTAATTCCTGAAGTGACAAGGTTGTACAAGGTAAAACAAGTTAACACCCATTTTCTTAAACAGTAAAGGGTCCTCTGTAGATGCATGATTTAGCAGCATAAGTTATAGGCATCTGTTCTTAAAAGCTTGATGGAAAGAGTAACAGCTCGCCCATAAAAGCAATTCCAGAAAAACTTGAATTATGATCTCAAGAAACTGATAACAGAAGAAGAAGTCTTGGTCCATCAGGATTTCAAGTCTAGTAGGATGACACTTTCTGCCTCTTATCTTCCTTTCGGTCATTGGAGTTATCATCTGTTAAGCATCGATCGGTTAGGTTTAACATGGAACCATTTATACTTAATTGTCACGTTGACAATATTGCCCAGAGTTCCGTATCAGATCATTTTTCAAATACCTGATGCGTGCTCCTTTGACATTGCTAACGAACTCCCATATCGTAAACAAAGTACGGCAAGCCAAAGAAAAAGGTCAACGGTGACGATGACGTGGCCGATCTTTGTCTTGTTTCCTGCTCAATTCCGTACTCTTCATGAGTACAAAGTTGGATAAGTGGTCAAAATAAAAATCCACGTGTCAGAAAAAGAAATAATACGACAGACTTAACCTCCGTTTTGAAATGGCTTAAGCTGGTACGGCATTTTTCAATATATTATTATCAATAATAAAAATATATAAAATATATAAAATATATTTATTATTTGAATTCGTTTTCTAATCCAATTAATTAATGATTTTAAAAATAAAATATTCAAAATTTAATTAATTATGTATTTGAAAAAATTAAATATAAGCAAGACATCAATAATAAGTGACATAGTTAAAATAACTAATATTAAATTTTTGATTCAAAAATCAAAATAATAAAAAAAAGTAAAAATTGAATCAAACCAATCAAATTAAAACACAATTTAATTTAATTTATAAATTTTCAATTTGATTCGATTTTATATATCGATAAAAAATCAATTTAATTCGATAATCGAACTATGGAATGCGTATCCCTATTTATAATAATATCAATATATATGACAATAATATTTTTAAAAAAATATAAGAACCATGTAATTTCTCTAATTGTTATCCATCATTATTAGAATTTATCAAAACATATTATTTTCCTCGTAAAATAAAAAGTAATTGATTAAAATTTATATAAAAAGTATTCTCATAAATGATGATAACGAGTATCCCACATCTAGTTAATTTTTTTTATTTTACGATAATATTGAATAATTGTTAAATATCAATAAAAATAACAAATTTTCATTGAAAACGATGATTTTTTATATTAAATTTATCATAAATTCGTATTAAATTTAAAATATTATTCTTATAAATTTCAATATTAAGATTTTTCAAGAAAACTCACATTTTCCCGACATCTATTTCATCTTTGACAACAAAGTTGATGTAAATCCAAAAGGGAAGAAGCATGAAGAACACGAGCACAAAACGAGGGCTTAGTGGAGCATTGAACCCCAAAAAATAAATGGACAGAATTAAGTTAGTTGGGCACTACATTTGCCCACCGTTTTGACACATATTGCTTAGGGTTTTCCCACCACATAACTCATAAAAGTCCTTCACAATGTTCACATTTTTTAGCTATATTTCCTTCCCCCACATGTTTTATGCGTGCAAGTCATTTTATATTTTAATATTTTTAATCCTATTTATTTATATCTCAATAAATAAAATGTAATTTGAAATTTTAGAAATTACAATCTCTATTTCTGAAAAATTTTAAATAAATATGTCAATTATATTAGAATATGAATTTCTAAAATTTTATTTCATATTCTGAATTTTTTAGTTAAATAGTTTTTTAATATTGTATTACAATTTTTATAATAATTCAAAAACATTTTAATATTTAAATAATATATTTCAAGATAATATAAATATAAATTTACACATATTTATATTTCAAACTCAATAAACACTTATATATAAAAATATTTGAAAAATATATAAAAAATAATTTTAAAATCTCATATAATAAAAAATTAAATAATTTCTGGACGTAAATATGATGCATAATCTTTCATATAAATGTAGGGTGGATTGATATGAATGAAACCCTTGAAATTATTATCAAATTAAGGTTCCCAACAGCCCAGAGTTATTGCTGTGCTGACTATGTCTCTTCCATTTTATCTAACCATTAAAATCATAACACCAAGAACAGGGCATCATATCAATTTTACAGATGATAAATAATATATTATATGATAAAAGAGTAATTATTTTTTTCAAATTTAAAGAAATATTAAAATATAAATCTTAAATCGATAAATAATCATAAAATAAAATTTTTGAAAATAAATAAAAAATGAAACTCGTAAATGTGATGAAGTATTGGTTAGAACATTAGATAATACAATCTTCATGGACTTATTAAAGATATCATTTCCGAGTCAGTATATATATATATATATATATATTGAATGAATATCATCTATGATCTAGACACTACACAACTTCATTTCATTGTACTGGTCTTTGAAAATTGTCACTAATATGTCCTATATATCTTCCTTCTTTCATCTCCACACATGCCGCTCATCACTGTTTCCACTTCAAATCTGTAGTTTGTTTTGATATTTTGGCTCCGCAAGGGCGAAAATCAGTTCTAGTCCCTCCTGGGTCTCACCTCCATCTCTCTGTAGCCAGACTTCCATGGCTTCTCTCCATATTTCGCCCCTTTATACACCAAAAAATTCTTTACCAGTTGCAGCTTGTCGAGGTTTCTTGTCCAGGAAAACCCTAAAAAAATCTGAAGCTTTCCTTGTTCCATGCAAACCTTTTTGGTCGAGTTCTAGAACAGCCCTTATCAGATCTTTCTCATCTGTTTCGAGTTTAACTCCAGAACTAGACGAAACTCTAGTTTACCAGGAAGATGAGAGGTCTTTGAGCGAAATTTGGAAGGAAATTCAAGGCGGTAATGACTGGGAAGGACTGTTAGACCCCATGAACTCTCATCTTCGCAAGGAATTAATTCGCTATGGAGAATTCGCTCAAGCATGTTATGATTCTTTTGATTTTGATCCTCACTCAAAATACTGCGGTTCATGTAAATATCAAGCATCTCATTTCTTCGACAAGATTGGCATGCATGGCTACGGCTATCAAATAAGCAGATATTTATATGCTACTTCGAATATTAACCTCCCAAATTTCTTCCAAAAATCTAAACTGAGTAGCATTTGGAGTTTGCATGCAAATTGGATGGGCTACGTCGCCGTCACCACCGATGAAGATGAGGTCAGAAGGCTCGGCCGCCGTGATATAGTCATAGCATGGAGAGGAACAGTAACTTATCTTGAATGGATATACGATCTTAAAGATATCCTCTGCTCCGCAAATTTCAGTAACGATCCATCAATCAAAATCGAATCAGGGTTTTACGATTTATACACCAAGAAAGAAGACTCTTGCAAGTACTGCACGTTTTCAGCTCGTGAACAAGTTTTAGCTGAGATCAAGAGACTTATCGATTATTACAGAGGTGAAGAACTCAGTATCACAATCACTGGTCATAGCTTAGGAGCAGCTTTGTCTTTGATAAGCGCTTATGATATTGCAGAAATGAAGCTTAATTCCATGGAAGATTATGGAACTAAGATTCCAATAACAGTCTACTCATTTTCAGGCCCAAGAGTGGGAAATCTGAAGTTTAAAGAACGATGCGATGAGCTTGGAATTAAAGTATTAAGAATAACTAATGTTCATGATAAAGTACCAACAGTTCCAGGAATTTTCACGAACGAGAAATTCCAGTTTCAGAAATATATAGAGGATACGATGTCGTTTCCATGGAGCTACGCACATGTAGGAGTGGAGCTAGCACTGGATCATACTCAGTCGCCATTCTTAAAGCCAGGCGGCGGTGATCTTGGCTGTGCTCATAATCTGGAAATTCATTTACACTTGGTGGATGGATATCATGGGAAAGGAAGACGATTCGTTTTAGCGAATAAAAGAGATATTGCTCTGGTTAATAAGAGTTGTGATATGTTGAGAAGTGAATATGGTGTGCCGCCCAACTGGCGGCAAGATGAGAATAAAGGTATGGTGAGAAATAGTGAAGGACGGTGGGTCTTGCCGGAGAGACCAAGAGTGGAGGCGCACCCACCGGACACGGCCAGCCACCTTGAAAAAGTGTTGAAGAATAATATCGTCTCGGCCGATACTTCTTCTCATCAACAGGAACCCATTTGATGTAAGAAAAATACTTGCATCTAATCCATATCTTATGCATTAAGGAGTTAATCAATGTAATTAAATTTCATCATATTTAATTTTTTGTTTATATTATATTATTAACTTGTTCATATATAATTATATTAATAATATAAAGATAAATATTTTTCTTTATGATAAATATTTATAATTTAAGATTATTTATTTTTAAAGAAATTATAATTACATGAATCTTCAATATGATGTTTATAATTTTCATATTTAATTGGGTATAAAACTTTGAAAAGCTTATCATTTGCGGATTAACTTTCTTCTCGGTACCCTTTTGAAGATTGCGTAGATCACACTACTGACAATTTTACACCGGATGAGCAAACCACTAAAAAATTTAATTTAATTTAATTTAATAAAATTAAAATAATAAAAAATTGAACTGAATTGATTGAATTAAAATTTATATATTACGAATAATTTTATGAATATAATTATAAGCCACCAGTATTATGATTTTGGCCTTATGTCAAAATGCCGTACGATCAGGGGAATTACTATTGCGAGTAGTATAATTGTTCCCCTCTAATGTATGCTTTCAAACCATCTGTGCGTTGCTTTTGCAAGGTGACATAAGACGAAGCAGGCGGCAGTTGGGTTGCAGTTGGGGGAGAAATTGATAAATTCGCATTTTTTGAAAAAAAATTTATTTTATATTTTAAATCAGAAAAATAATTACAAAAATGAAATAAAATTTGAATAATTTATTTTATCGTTAATTTATTTTATTTAAATAATATAAATTTGAATAAAATCCAAATTTATGCTACACTTTCACCTTTAAAAGCATGAAAATAGAGCACTAATGTCGATGTATTGTCAATTCTGTACAAGGACCATTTCACATCCCACTATGTTCCTCCCCAGTTATTTTCCTCACATCATCCATTTAAAATGGATATCTATTGATAAATATTTTTTTTTATTTTTTATACACATTTATATTTTATGTATATTATTTTATTTTTAGTATTATTATATGTGTTGATAATATATCATTAATTATTAATTATTTGATGATAAAGATAAATAGATAAAATTATAGTTGATATTATGAGTTGATATCATTAATTATTAATTATAGTTAATATTACAAGTATTTATGTGGATTGAATGTATACAAAAATTGTTTAATTTAAAGATTTAGACTATTAAATTAAGTTTAATAATAGTTTAAGACATCTCCAGTACCCTCTTACATACAAATGTTTATTAAATTTTAAGTGTAAATATACATATGTTGATATCTAATTTATATTAAAATTTATTATTTAATATTCGAGTGTCCATAGATTAAATTCTATATTTTTAATTCATGAAAATTTATATATTTTATTAAAATATCAATCAAACTTCAAATTTAAATTATTAAATAAAATTTATAAATAATTTATTAATGAAATATAAAATTAAAAAATGTATAATATTTATATGTTATAAATTATATTAAAATCGAGATTTTATGTTCAATTCTTAACGAAAGATGTATAATTTTAACTTCAATGGTATTTATTTATATTAAATTCAATGAATATTATTAAATATAATATAACATAATTCATGTTTTAAATTATAGCTTACCTAATAAGAATATAAATTAATCATAGATGATAACTATGACTTTTACCTATATTTTCCCCCTTAATATAATGTTCTTTTAAGTATTGTTTTCATGTTTTTCCCTTCAAACATAAGCATAGTATTTCATGCATCATATTCATATATTATATACTTAGCATAATTTCATACATTTTCATACATATTTTGCATAATTTTCATAATATTTCATATAGTTTAGGAATTAGCTTTATTTAGATGGATTTTACATGCATTTAGTAAGTTTCTTAAGTACTATTTTATAGTTGAATCATAGTTTTAGGTATTAAAAGTTTAGTTTTCCTATTCAAGCTTAGAAAATTAGGTTTTAATGACCCTGCCGAGCCTTACACGAGTCATGGAAGGCCATCCACGAATTGTGGATGCCTCGGCCATTTGATTTCTTTCCATTTTAAGTTCATACGAGCCTTACACGAGTCATGTAGGGCCATACATGACTCGTGTACCATTTGGCCCCTTCTATTTTTTACTTGTTTTGATCGTTCCGAAAGCCACACGACTTGTGTGGTGCATTAAGGTCATATTTATCCTTCTTTTTCTAGCCCTAGGATCATAATAATTAGATAGTTAGAATGCATTTACTTTATTGAGACAGTTATTAGGGTTTTATACATTCAGAAGAAGGGATTCATGGATTCACACAAGCATTCATTCACTCACGATCATAAGAGTCTAGGTCAGGGTTTTAGGTTTATGGGAAAAGGGAGAGAATATGAGATTCAATTGGTGAGATTGCTAATCTTCTCTTCTATCTTTTGTTCTTATTCATAGCCTTTCATCAAGATGTTGAGGAAGCAGCTGAGGAGGAATCGAGAAGAATAGAAGACGGAATAGCAGAAGCAACAGAATTGATCAAGATTCTCTTATCTCCATCTTTTTATATTTTAGTTTTAAATATTTATTATGAGTTTATTTTTTTTATTCATCATGCCCTTTTTATTTATTTATTTATTTTTCAGTTATGGTTTTGACAATTGTAGGGATTGAATGATATTTTGAATAGATTTAATTCCTTTCTATTATGAATCCATTTATCTCTTTATGTTCTTAAATTATGATTCATACTTATGATATTTGATTGTTAGAACGAGTCATTTTAACATGAAAACGTCCAATTAGTTTTGTTAATCGCTTTGAAAGAAGGTTTAACCTAACCGAACGAATTTAAGAACATCGAACGATAACTACCTAGACATATGAGTTAATTAATTTGAAGGCACAAGGTGTAGTAAATGAATTTAGCCGCTCTTGGTTCCAGTGAACTATACCCTTATACTGTAGTTGCGACCCGTATTCTTGCGGTGACGTAATTATAATTTAAGGATTATAAATTTAAAACTTTTTGAAATATTATATATGTGAAAATAACATTATTTATACGTCAACAATAGATAAAACTACAAATATAATAATTAAATTGATTAACATGTAAAAAAAATTAAAAAAAAAAAGATTTGTTAGTGCTTGATTAATTAAACTTAATGGTATCGAGGAAGTGTGAATGATTGAAGTTAGAAAAAAGAGTTATTATTATTACGCCAACAGAAGCAAAGTGGGATTAATTAATTATGCTTTCCTTTTTCTTATAAGGACAACAACCATGCCATGTTTATAATAAATATATCAATCTCAGGATACGAGCAGAAAATTAAGAATAAAAAATATTGATATAAATTGATTAATTTTATTTACTTTGATTATAAAAATTAAATTTTATTCTGTATTTTCATCAAATTTATTGATTTATTTTGATTAATCAAATATTTAATTAATTTAAAATCAAATAAAATTAATATTTATCGTTTATTAGTAATTAATTTATATTAAATAACTTTTTTGAAAAGTATTATTCTATACTATCAATAAAGAATCTAAAATGAGTTTAACTGTTAATGAATTACTTAAATTTCGATTTCATAAAATTTTATTTAATAAAAAAAATTGAGTTAAAACCGAATAATTTAATAAGAAATTTATAATTAATTTACATAAAATAATTTAATTTTAAATATGTAATTTATATATTTATAATTATATAATTATATAAAATATTTTAAATTCAATTATTAATATAAATATAAATATTTATGAAATATTTTGTTCTTATTGATAATTTTTAAAATTTTTAAATAAAATAATAAATAATTTGTTCTAGATTTATTTAACGTTGATTAAGCTTATGATAGAGGTCAAGTTTGCACCGGTACTATAAATTAGACCAGCTGAATGCAACCCGCAAGGGTGGAGCCCAGTTGGTACTCGAGTGGATGTTGGAAACCAAGAATCCACGGTTCGAGTCTTGACAGCTGTAGTGTGGGAGTTACACCCTCTGGGTGGGCTCCTTGTGGGCACCAAGACCCCAGATCTTCATCTAGGAGGCCACTGGGTACCGTAATTAACCTCCTTCACAAACTATCGGGTCGGGGTAGGGCATCATTTGGAAACCAACAAAAAACAAGACCAGCTGAATGCATGTTGGGCCGTCCGTAGGTTGAACCTAAGAATAAGTTCGAAAGCATTGAGTAATAATCCTTGAATTAAATGTTTAGAATTGCATTATTTTTATATAATATATTTGTAGCTTTTTAAATTTGATATTTTTTATTATTTTTATTTTAATATCTTAATTTAATTTTTTATATTTTAAATACTTGATGGGTCATAATTTTTTTAATTTAGTCTATAAACTTTAATTTTTACCATTTAAATATCTCAATTTTACTTATCATATATATTTAATTTTTATTAAAAATAACAAATTTAGATATTAAAAATGATTAAATACAATATATATTGGTATTTAAATGAAAATAAATTAAAAATGTATTAATAAATAAATTGATGTATTAAAATGAAATAAATTAAAATAGAAGGAGTAAAATGAAAAAATTTATTAATTCAAAGGATTATAAATAGATTATACCATAATAAAATAATAGAATGTTAAAAACTTACCTTCTATAAAATACGCTTATTCTTAAAAAATTAAATAATAAAATATTTAAATTTTATAAAATTTATTGATTCCACGATCCAAACACTCCCTACCCGTAAAAATGGCAGCTCACACTATGAGCTTCACAGACAACCGGTTTAGTTTGATTTGAAAATATTAAATATAAAAAATTATTTGATCTAATTCAATTCAAAAATAAAAATATTAAAAATATTAATAAACAATAAATAAATAAAATATTATATGAAAAAATATATCAAATTTGCCTCCACATATCTCTTTGGATGAACACAAAATCAACCGACTTTTTATTAAATCAGATGCGTCCTAATAAATTTTCTTTTATTATTATTTTCAATAAATAACGGAAGACTTTTTATGAGCCTTGAATTCAGTTAGGAAAACTCGATAAATGGTAAAAAAAAAATTAAAAACCATTTTAAAAAATGGTTTTAGAAATATTTATAAATAATTTATTTTTGAAAAAAATTTAAAAATAACAATCTAATATAAAATCATTATTTTAAAATAAAAATCATTAATGTGAGTTGTTATTTTTTTAAAAAATAAAATGGTCATATCCAACTGCATTGGACTGGGCCAAATACAACCTAATTAAAGTACAGGATAATTACGGGCTTACCTCACTTTTGAAGTTTAGTTTGCAGAAACCCCGGCCCATTATAGATTTTTTTCATCTTTCCCTAAATTATTTTACTTCTACAAGCTTCCACTTGTTTTTTACAAAACTACAGATTTCTGCCAATTTCTCCTCCCACTCGCCCTATCTGCCATTATCTCGTCGCCATCATCGGCCATTTATCCATATCAGTCTTCAGTTTCTTCACTTTTCTGCACTCCTTACGTTCTCGCCTTTGTGAACATCTGAAACCCGTTTTCGACTCATTTCCATCTTA